>VZTA01029660.1:0-10611 GCA_013398855.1 Mohoua ochrocephala
GTCTCTCTCCTCTGAGAAAAGGGGCCAAAAGCAGAGAAAAGCAGGAAGGTGCTTCCCTCTGCTCTGCAGCAGCAGCAGCTCTCTCCCGGTGTCTTTGAAACAAAAACTGTTTTGAAAAGTTCCTCTGGCTTTTTTTCTCTCTCTCACACCCAGTTTAAAGGCACAGAAAGGCCCAGGAATCACGGCTGGGCATAGAGCAGGCGATAGGGGACACACAGCATAAAGTCACCCCAAAACAAGGTTCAGGTTCAGGAGAGCCTGAAAATTCCTTCCCGTCCATAAGTGTGGATTTGGATCAAGCCAATTTCAGTCCAGTTGGTGTGGTTGTTCTGTGGCACTTCTCAGCCTGTGTATTTTCACAGCAGGAGAAACATGTGGAGTTTGTGGAATTTTGTTATTGATTAGTCTATGTTTGTTTGAAAGGAAAACCTGGCTATAAATTCCCTGTGCTGTGTTTCATTGTAGGTACAGACAGAAATTTCCTGGAAAAGAATCTTTTTTTATCTTTTTTTTTTTCCCCTGTAAACATTTTGGATCTGCTCTCTAAAACATTCTTTGCATGTTCCAGATCCAGCTGAGCACGTGGGGAGACAGCAACACTCCCCTGTCGTGGCAGTGCAGATATTCCAGGTGAAATATTCCAACCTTCACTCTTCCTCTGTGTCTTTAAAACCCTTCCAGGGACTGATGGCCCTTGATTCTCCCTACACTGGCATTGTGGATTACAAACAAGTGGCCCAATCCTATGCCAAAGACTTCCAGGAAGCTGGTGGGACAATCTTGACTGATTTTGAAGTCACAAACGTGGAGATGGCCAAAGAAAGTTCTCCTGAAAGTGAAGATGGTAAGGCTGGATTTTTTTGCCCTCCATTTACTACAAAGATTTTGTTCAAAACACAATTGTTTTAACTGAAATGACATTTCTGAACCTTTCTGTCTGCTAGGGATGGGAAAAAAGGCAAAATTATGTTAGTGAGAGTATTCAGCAAACTCCCTTGGGGTTTTTTTGCAGGCAGGTCACCCTTGAGCTGAAACATTTAAACCTGATGGAAGAAAGTGAGAGTAAAATTGAGGAATAAGGTTGTTCTCTCCTCTTAAAATCAGATTTATCTGAATCCTGCATGTTTATTCTTGTGATAGTGATTTTCCTTATCCTGAAGGCAGGTTGGATCTGTGCTGGCACAGAGAGGGAAGAATAAAAACCCTATTAATTAATAAATACAGTCATGTCCCACAGCATTAATTATGACAACAGCAGTTGTTCCATAGCTTGGAAGATATTCCAGAGGAAAATTCCCTCCTGGTGACAAGCTGCTTGTCCTGTCATTTCTCTGTTACTTGTCCCAGTAACTCCTGCTCTTGTCTAATTCCATTTCAGGACTGAAATACCCAGTCATTGTTAGGAACAAAAAGGTAAGAGTGAAACACAAGTTTTAATTCCTTCCAGGAAGCTGCTACTCCTTAAGATTTTTTTTTTCCTGGTGGATTAATCATTTAAAAAATAAAAAAAAGGTTAAAAAAAGGTTTTGAACAACATGATCAGCTTGCTAAAACAACTGCAGGGTGTTCAAATTTAATAATGATAACAATAATGATGTAAAATAATAAACAGTGACTTTCTGCTGCCCAACCTTTAACATCCCTTATCTGCTTTACTTGCACAGTCTGATGCTTGTGCTTCCAAGAACTCCTTTTATGACTTGTTCACTTGGTGGCAAACACCTTCTTCCATGTTTACTTTTGGGCTCTGGCATCCATAAAATGATAAGGAGGCTTTTAGCATCATTTTATTGTCATTTTATCATCAGAACTGCCTCAATGTAAAACAGGTGCATGACAGCAAGTCAGAGCTGACCAGGAACTGTGGTTGTAACCCCTTCACCTTCAGGAGGGAATATCTGGTCCAAAAAACAACCTCACAACCCCTCTGGTAGTTTTAAAATTTACTTCTGCTGCTTTTTTTCTTCTATTTTTGCTCTTTCATTTAAAAAGTACCTTCCAAAATCTGTTCGATTCCTCCACCAAATACTGACTTTTTTTCATGCAAATATTTTTTAGTTGAAATAAAAAAAAACACCCCATGGTATTTAAAAACAAATAGTGTGAGCTTAATAAACAGATAATATTTTGTGATTTTATTTATTTATTGATTGATTTAGATGAGAAGGTGTTTGATATTTAGCAGCTCTCCATACCTGTGTGCTGTGGGGATTGGTGGAGCTGCTCTCACCCTGTGGGGTCGAATCAGTGAACAGCCTTATTTAATTTATTTCTATAAATGGTTGTGGGGTTTTTCTGGGTGTTTTTTTAGTAGATACATTGAATTTTTATGTGTTTTTTGTTTCCCACAGGGTGAAGAAATCTCCTGTGGGCACATTTTGACCTGTGCTGGGCTTCACTCCGACCGCCTGTCTGAGATCAGCGGCTGCAGCCCCGAGCCCAGGATTGTCCCGTTCCGGGGGGATTATTTGGTGCTGAAACCAGAAAAATGTTACTTGGTCAAAGGAAATATTTATCCAGTACGTACCCCCTGGTTTGTCTGTCACAGTGTGCCCTAAGAGGTGCTAAAACCACAGAAATAAGGAAAAACTCCGTGGTTGTTTCTGTCAGACAGCGATGCACAACACAAGGTGCAGATTCAGTTGGTTTGTTCTGTCTGTAGTTTTGGGTTTGGGGTTTTTATCTTAATAGGGAAAGGATGGAACATCACGATGCCACACGTCCAGAAAACTCTGAATTCTTTCTGTGTGTCCTAAAATAAACCTATAGGAAGGATTCAGAAGTCAGGGAGAGGCAGCAGTAAATGATTATTTATTATTTAAAGAATTATAACAATCCTTTTAAATCTGTTGATAATCTGAACAAAGGGGTTGACTGTACCTTCAGGAAATTCACAGATGACACTGGAGGTCTTTTCCAACCTAAATGATTCTGGGATTCTGGGATGAATTACTTGGTGTAGGGTTTAATCTTTTGTGCTAATACCCAACACTCAGATTTAAGTGTTTGCCTTTCAGCCTGATTTTTGAATTAGGTGATTTTGTCATTTAAAAAAAGAGATGTGGGAGAAAAAGGACAACCTTCCTACCACCTAATACAGACAAACAATGGGATGAAGAGGAGCAATCCCAGACAGAAAATGTGGTTATAAAACAAGAAGAGAGAATTCCTAGGGCAGTGTTTTAGCTAATTCTGCTAAAAATATTATTCTACATTTAAATATTGATGTTCTGAATATGAGCTCAGCTTTGCCTGCTGAACACTGGATCTTTGGGAAATTTGGGATGCTGGCATTGGTGTTTGTCTGACCTCTTCTCACCTGGGAATGATTCAGGATCCTGTCTTGGGATGGGAGGAGGAACTGGAACAAAAAAAAACCCCCAAACCTGCAGATACTTGTTATTAGCATTAACCAGACCTGCAGAGTTCAGGTTGTTTTGTACACACCAGTGAGGGTTTCCTAATATTTTGTGTTCTGTTTTATTGCACTATAATTGCTCCTGGGGAATAACACCAGGCTGTCGTTGGTTTTGTTGTGGTTTGATTTATATCCTGACAAATCACGTGGACTTTTTTTTTTTCCCCCCTCCCCTCCTGTTGTTTGTTTTCCTTTTCCCTGAGATTCAGCTTTACCTGGCCCTGCTCTGTTCTCCAGTGTTTTAATTAATGACACACCACAAACTGCACAATTAACCAGCAGCAAAACCAGCTCTGAGCCAATTCTGTGGTTGTCTGACTCAGAATTTTGTGGCTGTGGCTGGAAACAAAAGGGCAGATTGGCTGTTTGTGACAGCTCTGATGGCTCTTGTGCCCCACTCCAGGTTCCCAACCCTCGGTTCCCGTTCCTGGGAGTCCATTTCACGCCCAGGATGGATGGCAGCGTTTGGCTTGGCCCTAATGCAGTGCTGGCCTTCAAGAGAGAGGGCTACAAACTCTTGGACTTCAGCACTGGAGACTTTCTAGATGCTGTGACCTACAGGTAATGCCTCGTGTTCGTGTCTGCTGAGTGCTCTTGTTGAAATGTGACCCCCATGGAAGCCACTTCCTGCCCAAATTCCTGCTTTTCCCGTGGTTTTGGTGTGTTTAAAGACAGTTGTGCTGATGAGGGTGGACTTGCCCAAGACATTTGACTTCGTGTGGTCTCATATTTGAATTTTCTGCCAGGACACGTCTCAGCCTGCCTGGGAATGTGGCTGCTCATTGGAAGGTGCTGGTGGAGCTATTCCAGGACTGGTTTTGGTCCAGTGCACTGTGATAAAACTTAATCAACCCAGACAGCATCATTAAATACCTGCAGGGGGTGCTGGGAAGAGAGAAAGGCTGAGAGAGCTGGGAGTGTTCACCTGGAGAAGAGAAGGTTCCAGGGAGAGCTCAGAGCCCCTTCCAGGGCCTAAAGGGGCTCCGGGAGAGCTGGAGAGGGACTGGGGACAAGGGATGGAGGGACAGGACACAGGGAATGGCTTCAAATGGGAAAAGGGGAGATTTGGGTGGGATATTGGGAAGGAATTCCTGGCTGTGAGGGTGGGGAGGCCCTGGCACAGGGTGCCCAGAGCAGCTGTGGCTGCCCCTGGATCCCTGGCAGTGCCCAAGGCCAGGTTGGATGGGGGTTGGAGCCACCTGGGATAGTGGAAGGTGTCCCTGCCCAGGTGGCTCCAAGCCCCATCCAACATGGCCTGGAAGACTTCCAGGACTGGAATTTAGAGTTAATTCAGTGCCACAGCTCTGTGAGCAAGGTTTGTTGAAGCAGAGAAGGGCAAACATGCATTTCTCAAATAGAAAGCATGATGTGATTCCTGATTTTGGGAACGGGAACTTGTGCCCTGCAGTTGCATTTGCTGCCTTCTTCAGCAGCGTCAGTTGGACCTGGTGCATTTTGAGGCAGATTTTCCCTCACTGCAGTTGTTTTTCCCTTCTGCAGTGGGCTGTGGAAGCTGGTGCTGAGGAACGTGTCCCACGGCCTGGGGGAGCTGTACAGAGCCTTCTCCCTCAGCGCCCAGGTGAAGCAGCTGCAGAAGTTCATCCCTGAGGTCACCACCAATGATGTTGTCAGGTAAAAGTGATGCCTTAAGGGGCCACCTAAAGCACAGAGACCAGACAAGAATAAGAGAATAAAAGGAGGGATTTATTTGAAGGCCTTCAAAGGCTCACCCTGGGCAGTCCAGAGGCTCCACCCCAGATGGACCCTGGCTCACGGGTTCTTCCCACTTTGATAAGTTTGGCTCATTTGCATCTCAGGGTTCATTCTCCACTGATCCCCTCAGTTCATGATGGAATCACCCCGAGTTTGCCCCCCTTGAGAGGCTTTGAGTTGACACCTTTGGGGCCCGGTGTCCTTGGAGTGGGAGCCTGCAGAGGTTTGTTGTGTGTGAGCAGCAGGAGAGAACAGCAGCTCCCAGGGCACAGGAACTGCAGAGTCACACACCAGGCAGGGCAGGGTTTGAAAAACATAAAAGTTAAAACCTAAGGCATCAAAAAAAAGTTCTCATTTTTGATAAATCTCTTATTTGAACAGCAGAAAACGTGGTATGGGTTTAGTCCCTTCCTTCACCAAAATACGATACCAAAGCTTGGAGCTGCCTCCAGCTCTGGGGTCCCAGCACAGGAAGGACCTGGAGCTGCTGGAGTGAGTCCAGAGGAGGCACCAGGATGATCAGAGGGATGGAGCAGCTCTGCTGGGAGGAAAGGCTGAGAATTGGGATTGTTCAGCCTGGAGAAGCTTTGGGGTGACCTAAATGTGGCCTTGCAGTGCCTGAAGAGAACCGTCAGGAAGATGGAGAGGGACCATTTACAGGGCCTTGGAGTAGCAGGACAAGGGAGAATGGCCTCAAACTGACAGAGAGCAGCTTTAGATGGGATATTAGGAAGGAATTCTTCCCTGTGAGGGTGGGGAGGCCCTGAGGGTGCCCAGAGAAGCTGTGGCTGCCCCTGGATCCCTGGAAGTGTCCCAGGCCAGGTTGGATGGGGCTTGGAGCAGCCTGGGACAGTGGGAGGTGTCCCTGCCCATGGCAGGGGTGGGACTGGATGAGCTTTAAGGTCACAGGTTGGACTCGATAGTCTGGAAGGTCTTTTCCCACCTCGATGATCCCATGACTGCAGGACATCCCCCACTCTGCCTCCTGAGTGTTAAACCTCCCCCAAAAGGCTTTGCCTCCACTCTCTGCCCTCCTCACTCTCTCCCTGGACACCTTCTCACGGGAATTCATTTCCTGACTCGGGATAACGTTTTCCTCCTGCTGGCGAAGCTCCTCCTTCCTTTTCCAGGGGTCCCTCTGGCGTGAGAGCTCAGGCTCTGGACAGCGACGGGAACTTGGTGGACGACTTTGTGTTCGACGGAGGCAGCGGGAACATCGGGAGCAGGATCCTGCACGTCAGGAACGCCCCTTCCCCCGCCGCCACCTCCTCCCTGGCCATCGCCGCCGTCATCGCCGACGAGGCGGAGCAGCGCTTCCAGCTGTGAGACTCCCGGCAGGAACGGGTGGGTTCTGCCCCTCTGGAATGTGGGATGCCCTCCTGAAGGACACAGCCACCAGGCAGCGTGGTGCTCGCCAGCTGGGCAGCCTCAGGAATGTTCTCCTCTGCCCACAGCTCCTCCAGCGTCGCGGGCGAGGCGCTTGTGGTGCCCGGTGTGGCGAGGAAGGTTTGGCCACCTGAGCAAGACCATGGGAGGGTCTCCAACCACAGGCAGAGCCTCTCTGGTGGGATTATCCACGTGGATTTCCCATGCTTGTGGTCACAAAACTGCCTCCTCCTCCTCCTCCTCGGGGTCTGAAAAGCCACAGGCATGGAGTGGCTCTCTGCGTGCTCTGATTGCATTTAAATTGGAGTCTGCAGTCCTCTAGATGACATGGGAGTAATGGAATAGAAGGATAAGCCCTGCTTAAGGGCCCTGCTGATATGGAATTAAAAGCTTTATCAGAGATTGAGAACAATATTCGGAGCCTTCGACGTGAATGTAGAGTGTTTCACAGAAAAATGAGCTTAACAGGGATTACCAAACCCAAGTCAATTTAGATCTGCAATTCAGATACTCTTGTCTGATCACTGTCTCTGGTTTTTTATAGTGTTGAAATGAAAATATGGACACGAACAATCACTTTTCATTTAATTTACAGCTGGGAAATCAGCGCCCATCAGAAACTTCATCCCTGGGTTTGGGTTTCTCCTTACCTTTGAATGCTGGTCATGCAAAAGGAGCTGAGCTCAGCCAGTCCCAGTTGAGCAATGCAGGGAAAATGGTCTTTGTAACAGCAAATGTGAAGGGAGGGGAGCTCCAGAAACCTGCCTTCACTGAGTCATGTCTGATATTTCTTCCCTTGGAGCCCGAACAGGGATGAGTCAGGAAAGCTTCCCATTTTCCCTGAGCACAAGGGGAGCTCAGCCAGTGCTGGTGGCTCCTCTGAGCTGCACTGATACCCAGTTTTTATCAGAGACACTCCTGGAGGAGTCTGTGTGGAGAGAGACGTGAAGAAAGCTCGGTGCTGAGCTGAGGATCTGGGACTGTTCTGCAGAACTGCTGGGAAACAGAATTTTGTGGCCCGAGGGACAAAGTATTGAGGGTTTTATAGCAGATGCTCACAGGATGTTGGGTAACAGAGATAACTGTAGGGAGTTTGTAGCAGGCAATTGGACGTGAATTTTTCCTTTAAAAGTTCATTTCTGAGCCCCTCTGATGGCAGTGGGTCAGCCCAGGAGGGCTGATTTTACTGAACAGGTTGGAGACACTTTTTTGAGGGGGAAAAAAGGGCTTAACCTGCCTTTTTTAAAAAAAATTTTATATTTCCTTAATTTTTTTTGTCCTGGTAACATCTACTTTACCAGCAAAATGACTGCTGGAAATTCAAATAACAACCTTTTCAGAGCAAAGCTTTGGTCACTTTAGGCAGAGAGATTCAGCTCTTCCAGGTCTTCCAGTGCCACGGGGGCTGTGTAAAACTTCCCCCGGTGGAACAATCCTGTCTTCCCTCCCTGCCACAAGTGTTGCCTATCAACAGTGAATCCTACAAAAAAAGATTGCAAAAGCCACTTCCTCCCACACGAGGTGTGGCCCTGACATGTATTAACAGAAGAAAAGAACATTAAAATGCAAAGCAGACAGAGACCAGGGGGAGTCCTAAGTCAGCACTTCCCTGTGGTGCTTTTTCCTCTCAGGTGATGATTGTTTTGGGGGTGAAAGTTTATTTGAAACTTAAATTATGACTCCTGATGTAGCGTTCTGTGAAGTATAGATCTTTCCAGAGAGAAAAGTTTTACACTTTTGTTATAAAAATAACCTCAGAGATGATGATATCAGGGTTTCAGGCATCGATCTGGTTGCTCACAAAGGGTGAAAATGTATTAATTTGTTCTCCAAATGGGTCTAACTCACTTTGATGACTTCATAAAGGTGCCTCTTTCTATTATGATTAAAACGGTGTGGTGGGGTTTTTATTTAAAATGCTGTAAATTCTGTGTATTTCTGCTGACTCAGAGAAAAGTCCCACTGGAATTTGCTAATTCTCAGCTGAATTAGGCAGGATCTCGCTTTGTATGACAGGAATTACTTCAGGAGGGGGACACATGACCAAACTTGTCTCCCTGAATTATCTTATCTGTGCTTCTCACACCTCACAGCTTTTCCTCACTCGGCAGGACTGGTCTTTGAGGCTGATCTGGGCCTGTTGTGACAGGTGGGATGAGAATTCCTGAAACTCTGAATAAATATTTGGACAAACACAATTTGTTCCCCAAAAGTGTTACAGAATCATAGAACCCCAGATTGGTTTGGGTTGGAAAAGACCTTAAAGCTCATCCCATTCCACCCCCTGCCATGGGCAGGGACACCTCCCACTGTCCCAGGCTGCTCCAGGCTCCATCCAGCCTGGCCTTGGACACTTCCAGGGAACAACTCCTTCCCAATTTCCCATCTAAACCAGCAAGATCGGTGCTGAACTCTGGGAGGAGTGGGGACTGTAGGTCCATGGGTTGTGCCACCATTATCCCATTATTTCTTCCTTCTTTTTGCTCACAGTTTGGGGGTCTTCCCACAGGAATGAACATTTTGTTGGGAACGCCCCAGGCTGCTCTGGTGTGGCAGGAAGGTCCAAGCCACGGAGCAGAAGGAGCTGCTGCTGCCTCTGGAAGCATCAGGCTCCTCCAGGAAATCTGTCACAAAGAAGGATCCCACTCTTCGTGGCAGAAAAGCCCTTTGTTTTGCTGGTTTAATTTATCCATTCCCTCTGTGAGCGAGTCTTAGAATGGGGAGTGGAGGGGGGAATAGAAGGTGTGAGATTCAAATGTGGTGCTGTCAGGAGGGAAAAGAGGGAGAGTTTGGCTGGATTTGGGTGGAGGGAATGGTGACAGTGGTGTTCTCTGGAGCAGGGAGGGAAACTGCCTCCAGAAAGGGAGGAATGCTGCCGCCAGCTAGGGAGAAAAACTCCTTCCAGGTATGGAGAGGAACTGCTGGCAAGTGGGAAAACATCCTCCAAATAGGGAGGAAAACAGCCTCCAGGTAGGGATGGAAACAGCCTCCAGGCTGGAAGAAGAACATCCTCAAGATAGGGAGCAAAACAGGCTCCAGGTTGTGAGAAAAAACTGCCTCCAGGTAGGAATAACAGGCTCCAAGTAGGGAGAGAAACTCCTTCCAGGTAAGGAAATAGCCTCCAAACAGGGAGGAAAACTGCCTCCAAGTAGGGAGCAGAAGAGAATTCAGATAAGGATGGCAACAGCCTCCAGGCAGGAAGAAGCACAGGTCTCTAGGAGGCCTCCAGGTAGGGAAATAACCCTCAGGTAGAGAGAGTCACATCCTCCAGCTAGGGAGGAAAACAGCCTCCAGGTAGGAAGAAGAACATCATCCAGGCAGGGAGAGGGAGAAGTCTCCACGTAGAGAAAAACACAGCCTCCAGGCAGGGAAACAGCATCCAGGTAGGAAGAAAAACAGCCTCCAGGGTAGGGAGAGGAACATCCTCCTAGGAAGGGAGAGGCACAGCCCCTAGGCAGGGATGGAAGCTGCCTCGGGGTAGGGAGGGAAACAGCCTTCGGGAAAACTGCTTCCAGGCAGGGAAACATCCTCCAATTAGGGAAACATCCTCCGGGCAGGGAAACATCCTCTAGGAAGGGAAATCTCCTCCAGGCAGGGAGGGAAACAGCCTTCAGAAAAACTGCTTCCAGGTAGGGAAACATCCTCCAATTAGGGAAACATCCTCCAGGCAGGGAAATATCCTCCAGGCAGGGAAACATCCTCTAGGAAGGGAAATCTCCTCCAGGCAGGGAGGGAAACAGCCTTCAGAAAAACTGCTTCCAGGTAGGGAAACATCCTCCAATTAGGGAAACATCCTCCAGGCAGGGAAATATCCTCCAGGCAGGGAAACATCCTCTAGGAAGGGAAATCTCCTCCAGGCAGGGAGGGAAACAGCCTTCAGAAAAACTGCTTCCAGGTAGGGAAACATCCTCCAATTAGGGAAACATCCTCCAGGCAGGGAAATATCCTCCAGGCAGGGAAACATCCTCTAGGAAGGGAAATCTCCTCCAGGCAGGGAGGGAAACAGCCTTCAGAAAAACTGCTTCCAGGTAGGGAAACATCCTCCAATTAGGGAAACATCCTCCAGGCAGGGAAATATCCTCCAGGCAGGGAAA
>VZTA01029661.1:0-10328 GCA_013398855.1 Mohoua ochrocephala
CCAGGGAAAGGACTCTAAAATATGCCCAAGTTTTCTCTCCACAGGGAGAGGTTTTATTATTTAGCATTATTCTTTCCCCGTGTGTTTGTTAAATAAATAGTTTTTTCTCCTTTCACTTTCCTTCGAGGAATTTTTTCCCGAACCTGGTAGGGGAGGGGTGGCTGTAACCTGCCTTCTGTGGATGGGACGTTTCTCCCAGAGCGTTCCTCTGGAAATTTGTCTCAAACCAGGACACATATATATACATGTGTGCATATAAATTATATGCAGCAGCTATCACGAGGTTCTCTTGATGAGGGATGAATACTTCACTCTTTTGCAAATCGATTGCATCATGGTTAACAGCATGGCTGCCCTCTTTCAAATTGGATCCATTTTAAATTGTTTCAGCATCTACTTTCTCTGATCCCAAGCCAATAAAAGTCCCTGGATTTTACTGTCTGAGTCCTTAATTCTTCAGTGAGGCCTGTCTTTACTTTAATTCCCCTAATATTAAGATACAAACAAGAAATGCAAGTATCCAAAGCATCACAGCAAATTTACTGGTTTATAGGTCTAGTGGTAAATGAATATAAGCATGTTTTCAGTCTCCCTCAAAGAATCTCAGCTTAAAACACCATGAAGATAGCACTGATGAGTAACAGCAGGGGAGCCCCAAAGGAAGCTTTTTTTTCCAAAGCATTTAACTTAGGAGTCTCCGGCTTTCAGACTTTCTTTTCCTAAGGCTCCTTCCCCCTCACCACACCACACAACAACCATTAGCCAACATCCTCTAACATTTTCTGACACAGTTCATGTACACCACTGAAAAACTTCATTGAATAGTAGTTCTGGAGATTTTTGTTCCTCTAAGCCCACTACGCAAGACATTGAGAACGCATCTCTCTGAACTGAATATTATCTTCACCAAGTCATTTAGCTCACAACTTTTGATACATGCAAGACTGCATTTGTTCCCAATGATAGCATAAGACGTATGCTACCGTTGGAAGGCAAAAGGTGTGTTAAAGTACTCTAAGTAGCAAAAGACAATTGTTAGTGTCCATACAGTGTTATGTTCAGTATGAAAAGAAAAAAGGCTAGGCTGTGTGGGAAGAAATATACTAGCACAGGTCCTATTGCCACTGTTTAGTATGTGGGCTTCATCCTATGTAAACATGAGACTTCTTAAATGTAGGACCTGGCAGGGCAATTATTGTTGCAAATCTCTGTCACATTTGTTTATTGAGTCTAATGTTTGCCTTCTATTGTATGCAAGATTACATTTCACTGCACTGAGTCTGGGACCTCAGTCTGCATTATAAAATATAACCAATTCAGCCAGTTACAAGCATGCAATTAGAAGACACTGCTAAAAACTAGCACAGGCCTCATATTCCTTTACTGTGAAAGAAAGAAAATCCCAAATCTCTCACTTTCCTACAGCTTTGACCCACTAACTACCTTGTTATACACGCAGCTGCTGGAGTGCAACAGTCAGGTTTGCAAATGGTCTTTCACAGATCTTTTGCATAGCATCTCTGTTTCAGGTGTTTTAGTTTCAGGTGTTTTAGTCACCTCTTCCTTTTGGTCTTAAATTCAGAAATATGTTTAGCAACCGGGTTATTATATCTTGACACAAGCACATTGATTGAAGATATTATGACTAATGCTTCTGCAAAATAAACACAGAGTGATCAAAAATGTAATTTGGACTTAAAATGTCTGGATTTTTTTTTTTTTAATTTTCAGCATATATCAGGGAAACAAGCACAGATAGATAGCTGAAGACAGGCAGCCACTGCTCAAATACATTTTTTTTCTGACAGCTGAACAAAAATGTCATTGGATGTGTTGGATGGCTTTTCTGAACTAAATTTGCACTGTAATATGCAGAGAAGAAGGAGATGCTTCAAAATTAAACAACCGGCATCTTTTTACACACAGGAAGGTCTGGAAACAAAACTATTTAATGGTTGCTTTTTCTGTATTTAAATGTTCTTCCACAATGACCATTAAGTTCTCTGTCCTGATTACCTTTTTAAACAGCCATAGTATACCTTTGTCTCTTTCTGCAAGCATGTATGGATGTAATGTTTTATTTCTGTATCCAAGTTGTGACAGCCCTTGGCTTTCAATCCAATTAACTGAGTCACACTTTTATAAAACTCCAAGGAGAGAAAAATGCCAGTCCCATAAACTTAGAAACAACAGGATTGAACTCTTTTTCTTTTAGGGACACACTTTTCTTTCAACTATATTATTTACTTAATATTTTATAGTTTCAAAATGAAAGAAAAAAATTGGTTTTGAATTCCACTGGGTGGTATATTTAGGAAGAGCTACATACATATAGCTTGTAGCAGTTTTCCAGATATATGTGCCCTGTGTGTAAGGATTGAACAGATGAATATTTTTCATTTTACTTATCCTAACCATATGGTTTCTTTATGTAGAATAAGAGGAAGGAACTAAAACTTTTGCTCATGTATCATTTAAGCAAAAACTGGAAGGGTTACTGAGTATTGGTATTCAGAGGAACCTAATCCTGGAAGTGAAGATGGTGGTCTGGGAAATGCAAGTTTCTTGCAAGACCTTTGATCACATCAAGTGTTCAAAATCATAACCATTCCATTCTACTTACCCCTGAGGGCAGCAACACTGACTATTACTAAGGCATGTATGAGCCCCATGCATTTCCAAAAAGACACTATGTGAGTGGACAAGGATGTTTGGAAGATTTGGTAGTTTTCCTTTGTTTAAAAGTCCTGTCTAATCCTAACATAGAGCAGTTTGGATTTGGACAGAGGTGGCATTCTGCAAGAAAGTACTCCAAAATAGGGATGTTCGGTGCAAATTCATAACCAAATGCCTGCATGTGAAGCAGAAATTTGACATCAGAAAGGGCATTTTGAGAAAAGGAGAACTGAAAGAAACCCAAACAAAGGCATTAATGGATTCGGTGCAGAAGTCGATGAAAAGCAAAGAACAGAAACAAGCTACCAGAAAGGTGCAGAACAGGGGAAATTCAGGCTGTACAGTGAAATCCAGTCAATTGCAGATATTCGTTTCAATAATCAAAAAAGGTGTTTTGGAAGATTCACCCTGGCCAAGTGTATCCCTCTCACATGAATACTGAAACAAACAGAATAAGCAGCTGATTGTCAGCCCGATGTCACTAGAGCATGATTCATGCTTTGGCCATCTTTGCAGTTTCTCTTGACAAAAATTTTACTTTTTTCCTTTAATCCCTTTGCAATTAAACATGTTCCATAACTGAAAGGAAAATTTTATTTTTAAAATGTGTGGGTTTGTATAGAATCATTACTCACCTGTAGTTTTAGAAGCAAGCACAGCAAGGATTTCCCTGAAAGCTCCTGCACCTTTTCTGTCCCTTCAGCACTTCAACTTTTTCTGGTTTTGTCATTTTGTATCAAATTTTTAGTACACACAGGAAAAAGTAGGATCTGCTGTTGGTTTGTTTTTGCTGAGGACAACTTCTGAAGGATCTCTCCTGATATGAAGCCATAAAGTAAAAGTGGCAAGAAAATGAACACTACAGACAAGAGTTCTCTGGCATAAAAGTAAGGTGCTTGGAAGAAAGAAAGAACAGCTGAAAAGAGTGAAGGACTAAAAGAATATTCTCCTAGCACCACTTGAGCTGACTTGACATGTGTCATGAGCTCTATAAGTAGAAAACCTAAGTATTCAATTACAGAAAGGGTGATGAAATGCAGTCTGTGGACTCAGTTTCATCTAGGACTGAAATGTGCTTTCAAAACCAGCACACCAGCATTTAAAAATAAGAAGTTTCTTTGGCCATTAAATAATGAATTCTTAAGGCACACATCACATGGTTGTGCCTAAGTTCTTTCAAAGCCTAAAATCCAGTGTTTTCCTTCACATGCTTTTCTGGACTGAAAAGTTAAAATAACAGCTGTGTAACAAAATTATTCAGGGAAGACCACAGTATCTTTGATGCTTACTTCACGTAGGCGAACTAGCCCTTTTACTAGTTAACCTTGCTCCTCTTCTTTTAGATCTGTGGTAAGTTATAGTACACCCTACAACGAAGGAGAAGAGGCTTAAACAACACAAGTTCTTTAAGATTTTCAGGGTGTCACCTTGTGTGGACTGCATTAACCATTTCTCTAGCACTCAGCTGGCTTCTGCACCTTTTCTCTCTAACACTTGCCATATCTCTGTGCCATAGATTTGCAGCTGCTCTTTAAAGAAGAATGATGGCTTTGTTTTATTTCCGGATCTAGACTATATTGTTGTTTCACTTTTGCAGAAATTGGCCTCTGCTATAGCTGTTCATATGAGGTATTTAAAACTGCAAAATGTTATAAAAAGAGAGAGAATTTTTAATGTAAGTGGCTCCAGACTCTACGGATGATAACAATGTGAACATAAAAATGCCAAATTCGATTATGGATTTCTGCATGTGTTCATGTCCTTTGAGTCTCATACAGTCACTAGACAAGAGTGGATGCTCCTGATTAAGAAAGTTTTGAATGGCTGACCAGGTGGTCTACGTGCGAAATGCTCTGTAACCTATGACCTTATAGAATAAAGTATAGTATACTTATTTCAGTATATTTAAGAATATGTGTTCGCTAAGGCATTAATAATGGGAATAAAATTCTGATTTGCTATTCCCACGTACTTTGTGCACTAAAGTTACTTCTAAGTCATTATTTTGCATGGCCTGTGAGCAAACAGCTAGAAGGCACTTGTAGTTGAAAAGCAGAGGTAACTATCATGCTTTTGTGAGTGAAACGCAGCATGTAAATCTCTCCCATACACCTCAACAATCTCTTGGTTTACAGATCTGCAACACAGAAAACAGTGGCAGAAGGTATTGCATTTTCATTTCTGTAATAAAAAGATGTTGATGCACAGCTGCTGATAAAAAAAGAAAAGGGCAATTTTTTGAAGGAACACTGTTGGATTTTTTTCAGTGAAACACAGTGATTTTCCAGATTGCAGTGTACAGCAACAAAACCAAGTCTTCATCTAAAAGTAGGTGTAGTGGATGTCTGAGCTGGCCCAGGATGGTTAGCTCTTCATCATTGGTACCAGCAGGCTTGGTCAGTATCTCTCCTCTGTGAAAAAGGAAAGAAAAGAAAAGTTTATACTTTTCACCACAAAGCCTTGAATTCTTGAGTCAGCATTTTCATGTCTGTGTCTTCTTGCAGATAATTTTTGGTATAACTTGATACAAATGCAGATCTCATTTATGTATTTCAGTGAATGAAGAACTTCTTAGAATCAGATATGTAAAAATGTTAAATAGAACAACCAAGCATAAATACTGCCAACTTGCATGTAGATGTACAAGCATAAGTAACTCCACTTGGAGATCTGATCATCCAACCAGAGGCACAGTTATTAAAGCAAATTAGAAGCTTTAAAATATAAGTGGCACATTTAATTTGTCTTCAGAGTACATTTCCCTCATTTATTTTGACCGCCCTTTTCCTTAGGCTCTTTTTGCTGTCGAAAAGCTTAAAAAATGGAGGAAATTATTTCTCTTATGTAGTAATCCACCATCAATGGAATCTGATCAACTATGGCAGACAAATTTGGCAACAATAACTTGCTCATATACCATAGAGGGTTCTATTTTTCTGGCCTAATTGAAATGTAGACATTGCCTTACCGCTGTTTAAAATTCCATGGGATATTCTGATAGACTGTGGGAGCTGGGCCTGTTTAGTCTGGAGAAGAGAAGGTTGAGAGACCTCATTAATGCATAGAAAAATCTCAAAGGCGGGTGCCAAGAGGATGGTGCCAGACTCTTTTCAGTGGTGCCCACGGACAGAATGAGGAACAATGGCCATAAACTAAGCCAGATATTCCACCACAACGTGAGGAAGAACTTCTTTACACTGAGGGTGGCAGAGCACTGGAATAGGCTGCTCAGGGAAGTTGTGGAGTCTCCCTATTTGGAGACATTCAAAAGCCACCTGCATGTGTTTCTGTGCAATGTGCTCTAGGTCACCCTGCCTTGGCATCTCATCTCTCTTGGATGAGATGATCTCCAGAGATTTCTCCCAACCCTCACAATTCTGTGATTCACACATATCCATGGAATTTGCACAACGTAATGCAGTACAAACTAGTTCACATCATCAGAGCTAATTTCATATTTGTTTTCTCATTTTTAATCTCAAAACATTAAAATGCAGCAATAGTTCTTGTATTCATTTAAAATGTAAAAGAAATTAAAGCAGCAGTCAGTCTAAATAACAGGAAAAGAACCCATAAAACTTATAATCTGGTTATTTGAATGTAGAAGGTACATAAAATGTTCTTAAGAGAAACGAGCTAATGTTCCTTTCATAGTTAACTCTACCACTGAAAACAAAGAACATATTTAATAACCCAGCTTTCTGTTCCCCTGTAACTGCAAATTCCCCTTTACTTCAGAGAATATTTAGCTTTTCTGGAATTAGTCCAGAAGCCATAGTAACCACTGACATCTGTGCGTTCTGATTCATTTTGTTTTGTCCTGTTTTCTGATCTCAGTTCTGCAACTTTGGCTGTGGAGATGATTGAAGCTATCTGCTTGTGTGAAGCACCAGTGAACACAGTGAGCCACAGAAGTGCATCAGTTTATGCTAAACAGGCCTTTTAATAGAGTATTTTCAAAGGGTTGAAATACTAGGAGTATCATCTTGCTTGCTCATGAAGTGAAATCACAGACAACAGGAATATGTGGTTGGTTTTGGAGGGAAATGTACCACAGGGCTTTGTTCTCATTTTAGTGCTACATTTAAACATGAGGGAATCAGCAGCTACAATCCGGACAAAGATTTGATTTTCAGGAAGCTTAGAATTAGCAGTGTGCTGGCAACATTTTTAAATAACTAGCATGTGATATGAGGGGTGTGATTAATGTTCAGAACACATTATGTCCCAAGGTATGCATTGTAACAATAATAGCTTTCATAGGTTGTTGGGGTTTTTTTTATAATTTTATGATAGAAATATACAATTATGTAGAAAATTGCCTGTAATTTAGAGTGTTAATTCATTAAAAAATATTAGTAGTAGGAAAAAGGCCAAATGTGATTTGAATTTAGAGATCAGATAATTGGACTGTATTTACATTCAGGTCTGTGCTTAATTTTAAAACATATAAAATAAATAATTTATAGTAGAAATAATAAAAAAAAGAGGATTCATGCACCAATTAGATTGAAAGCTTTACAATAGAACAGGAGAAAAGTGTAGAAATTGAGAGAGAGAAGACATTAGGAAGAAATTTTTTACTATGAAGGTGGTGAGACACTGGAACAAGCTGTCCAGAGAAGTTGCAGATGCCCCAGCTCTGGCAGTGTTCAAGGACAGTTGGATAAGGCCTTGGGCAACCTGGTGTAGTGGGAGGTGTCCCTGCCCATGGCAGGGGGGTTGGGACTAGACGGTCTTTAAAGTCCCTTCCAATGTCTTAACTTTCTATGATTCTACGCGACTACCTAGTTTGTCAAAAAGATGCTTGTACATCTAATTAGTACTAATAAAACCTGTTTTAAGTTACTTTCGATTACATAAATTATTCTTATAAAGAAAAGGATCTGTCATTTATCATTTAAGTAAATCATTTAGCATAATAGTGCCTGTCAAAGGCAAAGACACAGACCTGCCCATTTATTAGTGCATTGTGTACTCAAAGCACCATGTGCTCTGTCATGTTTTGTTTTTTCTTCCTTTGTCTCGTTGTATATTCCTTCAGTTTTGTTTTCTTTGTCATTTTGTCTGAGAGCTGGATTTACTTCACACTGACCTAAACAGAAGAACACTTTCTGACTTCTGAAGGAATTGATTGCATTATGTTTCCTCTGCCAGTTTACTCTTTTGACTTCCTAAGACATAGGTCAACGTACACCCCAAATTTGCATTCTTTAATAACCTTCTTTATTCCTAAATTCTTCTTCTGCCTTCTAATTCATTTTTTAATGTGAAAACCAAACTAAATAGCTTGACTACTTGACTATTTTGGTCTAAAAATCATGTTTTCATTTACTCCTCTCGCCCAATTCATTGTTCATTTCTCTTTAAAAGAAATAATCTCAAGACTTCAAATATTTTATATGAACAAATCTTTCTTGACGCCATTAGCTTAACCAATGTCTTCTGTGAATGTATTTTGTTTTTCACTCAGATACTGCAATTTAAATTTCTATTAGCTTTTAGTTTACTTTTCCTTTCTTTGTTTTACTTTCCTAAGCTGTGTTTTTTTCCTCTTCCTTTTGAAAAAATTAATTCTCGTATTATTTTGAATATGGCAGGTGTGGATATTAGATCTTCCCTCCTGTGGTTCCAAGGTACCAACTAGACGTGAGCTGATGAGTAATGATGATGTGTTATGTTGTTACAAAATGTCAAAATTGTCTTAGAATGGGATGTTCCTTATGCACTTTAAGCCGGCTAATTAAGGCTTTCCTAATCAGCATGAAAGGACACTTCATCAGGGGAAAAAACAGTTAACATCCCTTAGCCAAGCACATCCCAGGAGTAGTAAATGCAGTAAATCAAGATGTTGTTCTATGTCTGGATATACATTGCTGACTTGGCAAAAGACTTAAGGTCCATGTATCCCTTAGCTGAACTGTCTTCCTTACAGTACCAAAAATCACACCTGCAGGTCAAAAAGATCCCTGTCCCGGTAAGGACCTTTCCCTCGGGCATAAGTCAGCTGTGGGAACTACTCGCATGGAAACGACTAACCAGCCATGATAGAAGGACTGTACTGGGAAAGTTACCAACCCTGAAATTCTGAATATAAATAATGGTGTAGAAAGTCCTGTTGGCATGTTTGAATCATGGAAAATCACAGAGCACTTAGGCCTGAACAAATCTGAAATAAATAATGTCGTCTCTCTAGAGTGTGTAAGTGTTGGCTTGTTGCATGCTGGGTAATGAATGCAGTTTTGCAGACAACAATGTTGTCAACAAAAGATGCAGTGCCCAGAAATCTCTTCCCTTTTCCACATTAGTCAAAGTAATTGGCAAGATAACTTTTAAACATGCTGCACTATTTAGCATAGTAATGATAACGCAATCCTGTCTATCTCGCTGATTCTGTATTGCAGAGGAATGATCCACCAGTGTACCTGCCTTGCACGCCCTCTCTGCATGGCAAACAACCACTGCCTGTGGTGAGTCTGTCCCAGGAGGGGCTGTGCACTCCCTCTTGCCCTCTATATCAGAGAAGTAAGGCATTGCTGGACCCAAAGCAGCCTCTTCTCATGCTGCCTCATGACAGAAGTGAATCCTTGAGGGACCTTGAGCTTCCTTTTCTTTGAAAATGGAGAGCACTGTCCCATGCCACAGCGAGTTTTCTGGTAGTTCATTCCTATTTTCTTATGTACCTCCAAGTCCTAGGTGTTAAGCAATTGCACAGGCTCAAAATCTAATGCTTTCGAGGGAAAATTTCTGAGGGAAGATGAGTTGATTCCTATTAAGTAGAAGAAATATAGGGCTTGAGTCTTAAATGGTCCCAAGAACTATTAATCTCAATGGCATTTTAGGAGAGAAGAGCAGCTGTTCCCCTTATAGAATTAATTTTAGGTCTCCTATGCCATTTTTTAGGGTCAGTTTCAGATTCCCACAGCCTTAGATGTAAAACTTCTGGTGCTGAATGTATTCATGAATTCATGAATTGCATGATGAAAATACTTTCTTCAAGACTTCTAGCCAGTTGCTTGATATTAAGAAGCTTGGAGTACCCAAATGTACAGGAGCAAATTTTGCCCTGCTGTCCTGCTGTACTGAAAAGCCCCACCTAATGCCCCTTGTGACAGCTCCCAGCAAGTCACTGGAATCCGTTCCCGGATGCACCACTCTCTGAACTGTGCCCTACCACGGCCTCTTCTGCTTTGGTCACAGACAGCACCAGTCACAAATGGCAGTTCTGCAGCAGAGCTGCTTGCCTCTCCGCAGCACGGGTGCCCCAAGCCCTGACAATGTGCTGCAGGCTCCCAGTGTACGGGGCACACCATGCAGCCCTACATGGGGCGGGTGAAGGAACAATTCGTGTGCAGCCTTATCATTGCAGGAATCTGTAGGGGACTGGGAAGAGTAGCTCCCTGTACCAGAGACACCTGAACCAGGCCTGATCCCTGACAGCTCAGTTTTATCTCCCTAAACCATGTCTCAGAGCTCATGATTCCCTTCTACAAGCCTGAAATAAGCTCATCAAGAAACAGACATATTGTAAATCAAACAAACAAGCAAATAAACAAACAAGCTAATATTTTTATTTTCCTTCCTTCCTCCCTTCCTTCCTTCCTCCCTTCCTTCCTCCCTTCCTTCCTTCCTTCCTTCCTCCCTTCCTTCCT
>VZTA01029662.1:0-10737 GCA_013398855.1 Mohoua ochrocephala
TATAATTAATTAAATTATAATTATCATTAATGGAATATTTAATAAATATTCCATTGGGAATTCTTATAACCAAATCCCATTCATCCTTGAAATGAGTCCTTTCCAGAGCAATGTTCATTGTTAGAAAAATCACTGGAGAATGGATAGTAACTTCTAAATAGGTGAAAGTATATCCAGCTGCCACAGTCCTTAACTCTTTGGCACCACGTGTTCCATAGCTATCACATATACAAAGAACTTGAAGATGAGAGAGTTCTTTTTACCATATTGTGAATTCAATATTAAAATGTGTAATAAATGCCTTTGATTCTAGATGGCTTCATTGGCAGTGACAAACTGGCCTAAACCATTGCCATTGATTCCATGTCTTTCCTGGTCAACAGCTTCTGCAGTCTTCACTACGGTAATTAACAAATGACAACACACGTTTTTTGTCAATATATTAGATTTGTAATCAGAAATGTAAGATAAAAGATTTGGGCTGGCCACAAGGGAGGTGGGATTCCACGTCCTGTGTTATAATATTGTGCTTATGCTTCGATTGCAATAATTCTGAGGGCTGTCTGGGAACAGAATTCCACTGCAAAAATCAGGAGAGGAACAGGTCAATTTCCCACGTGTATCATTATTTTAGAATGACCTCTGGGTTTTACTTGTGTGCCGAATGCTTTTGTTCATCCTCTCAGGGTGTGCTGAGCAAGGCAGTGAACTGGAGAGAGCTGGAGAAACAGTATTTTACACAAGCTGTGTATGAAGAAGAAATCATTCAAATGCTCGAATATTGTGGAGTAAGTATGGTTTATTTTCCCTATCTGCTAATATTTACATGTGCAAATCTAACCAATAATGTAACTTTGTTTTACTTCCACTAAAAGTAGACAATTGTTAGCTAGAACAATACAATGAATTGAATTATAATTATTACAATACTTGCATGTTGTTCCTTTATGCTTTGATAAATTTAATCTTTGAAGGAAAAACCTGAGAAACAAAACTAATATTTTGGTTGTATAATGAGTGTTAAGTGTAGCCCTTGCTACAAGTTTTTCCTTTGATCACATTTAGTGTAATCTGCAACATAAAATGTATTCAGTCAAAATTCTGATAAATAGTTATTTTTTTCCCCCTAAGATTCTTTGCTTTGTGATAGTTCTTTTTCTAATACCTTAGAGCAGGAGAAGAGGAGCTGGGGTGCAGATAGTTGTTACCTGGGCATTTGCCATTTTTAAGTTAAATACACTCCAGCAACACTGATGGAGAAGACAAAATGAAAAGAAGAAACATTTCTAGATGTTCAGCTTGTGTCTCCCTAATACTTAGAGGCAGTTGATTTTCCAGTTCTAAACCTAACATTAGACCTGGTCAGATATGTTATTTTTCTATTATTATTATTAGGTCATTTAAGCTTAAATGACTGTAATTATAAATTCAGAGTTTAATATAGAAAGAAAAAGTTGTTTATATCACAAGCTACTGTATATATAAGTACTTCCTACCTTTTTTTAAGCTGACAGAAACGTAGAATGAAATTATCAAGAAGTTATGATGATCAGGATTTAAGTGAGTGACCTGCAAGCTGAAAATAGAAGTGAGCAGTGCTGTTTGTGTCTTTTCAATTTTTTTTTTTTTAAATAATGAGCTCATCTTAAAAATAAGATGAACCAACTGGTTTAAGGGAGAAACTCTTAATGAATGGCCTGTTGTCTCTGTGTAGACGGATTCTTTCAAGATGGGACAAGACTTTGTTAAAAACTTCCCTGACAGTGTGGAGAGCCTGGAGGATATGGACGTGACTTCCAGAATATTCAGCTTTGAGTCCTTGAACGACACTGTATCTAAGGAAGCTGTTCACAGCTTTGCCACAAATAGAAGTGCTCTAAGTGCCTCTTCAGAAAGACTCTTAATACAAGATGCTCCTAAAATGCAGTGCATAAATCAAACCTTTTCGACCAGTAGCAGCAGTAATAAAAACTTAACCAGCCCACAAGGACACAGGATAAATACAAGGAGAAGGAGTGACACTTTACAGAGAGAATCCTTAATGTTCATGAAGGGAGTAATGGATGAATGTACCCATGTAGCTAACTTCCCAGGTATGTATCTCTTTGTTTCAATGTGCACTTTGGAAAGCTGAATAAAATACAGTGGAGGGAAAGGTATTTTCTTCATTCTCCAAGTGTAAACCTGCTGGCACCTTTGCTGAAATGTGAAAGTATTGGGAGCATTATTCCATAGTGTCTATTTACTACTCCATTTCCTAATTGTTTTTCTGTTCCTTCTTGATGGCCAACTAATGACTAAGTGAATTAAAAATTTGCCTCTCAGTATCTTTGATCATTTTTCTCCTCTGCCTTGCTGTGGCTTTTTTCAGATAAGAGTTAGTGCAAATTTGTATTAACTAAAGGAAGAAAACACCTGTGTGATGTGAGTAATACCTAGGTCTAATTAATTTTAATTAATCTGCTAATAAGGATTTTCAAGCAGAAATCTCGTATTGACTTCAGATAGAAAGTAGCCTTCATAGCTGAGCACCAAGCTTGAGTGATGCTGCCAGTAAAATCATTTTGGGGGTCCTTCTGGGCTGGTGCAGGCTGGTGAATAGTGTTTCCCAGGACAGGCGTAGCATATAGGGGGAGCTGTAGTCCAGCATTCCTTGGCGTTCAGGACAAATCCTTTCCAGCAACGCAAACAAGTGATTGCTTCCTAGAGCCGCCTTAAAAGGTTCTGCTGGAGTGGGGGCTTGGAATTCCTTTTGTGGCAGCCCATGGTTCGGCTGTGCATGTACCTGCTGAAGGCATCTCCTGCAATGTGCTTTGACTTCAGACAGAGTTGTCTTTTAGTGTCAAAACTTCCTTGATACTGAGCCCCTGTGCCACCTCATTTTTTAATTCTGGCATTCAGTACTCCATTGGTACAAATGTTTCAATCTAAGTAAATGTTAAAATTAAATAAAAAGAAGCACACAATAAAAAGAATCTACACTAGTGTAGATTCTTTCACTGCTAGCCAGAGATGTTTTGTGACAAATACCAGTGAAGTGCTTTCCTTAAAACTTTCAAAGTTATTTCAGTAGACAGAAAAAGCCCTGTAAGTTTTATTCTAAGTGCAGACATTCTTGTTTATCTAGCCTTATCCAGGTATCACTTAGCTAAAGCACTGACCTTCCTTGGAACTTAAAAGGATCTGTGATCCGATGCACTTGTCAAAGCGATCAATTCCATTGTGTCAACGGTCTCCCAGGTCTCGTCATTCTCTGGGAGACTTTGCATTCCCTGTCAGGGTATCCTTGGAGTGTGGCCACAGAGAAGCTTCAGAAAAATCTGCCTAACACTCAGCTTTCATGGAAAATTGAATGGAATACTTGAATTTATCTTAGCATTGCGTATTCTCTATACATGATTTAGAATGAAAGAAGGAAGGGTTTAAATTATTGCTGACACCCCATTGCCAAACATCTTGGCTGATCACTCTTTAACATATCACATATTTTCTTTTTGAAGGGAGAAATGTTCTGTGCTCAACACAATTTTGGTGTTATTTTGCTCCACATCACATTGGTGTTATTCCTGTTAGTAATCTGATTGGGGCAATTCTGGTTATGAGTAATAAATATGTATAACCATATGTTGGGATTTTTATGTTGCAAGTAAACCATGTAGGAAACAGAAAAGAAAGTGAACATAGGCTGTACTTTCTGACCTCTTGTATGAAAAGTTGTCTTTTTTCCTCCTTGAGGGAAAAAAAAAAAAGAAAATTCCACTCTGTCGAATTTCATAGTTCTTTTTGCTGATAAAAAGGGATCTCAGAGAACTGATATGAATGCTGTAGAGTTTTGTCAGTAAGAGGAAAGACAGTTCTCCTGTCAACTTCACAAGTCTTTGAGGAATTTCTGCTTTAGGGGTGGGAAGGGTAAGGGTTAGTTTGTTTTTCCACTGATGGCCTCACTACTGTAACATCAAAAACCAGATAAATTCTGCTGGAGACTTCAGAAGGTGTAATTTTATTAAAGCTTAGAATAATTTAATTTTTTGTGAAAATAGCATTTTTACAACAGAAATGTCAGCTGTTGTGTTTCTATTTCTTACCACAGATGGATTCAGTTTTGCTTTGTTTTCCTTTAGTTCCCGTTGACCCAAGTTTAATCATAGTTGTACAAGCCAAGGAGGACGCGTACATTCCTCGCACCGGGGTGCGCAGCCTCCAAGAGATCTGGCCGGGGTGTGAAATCAGGTATCTGGATGGAGGTCATGTCAGTGCCTACCTCTTCAAACAAGGACTCTTTAGGTAAGGTGAACAGAAAAGTTTAAAATTAAAGTTTAGGTTTGATTAAAATGAAGGCTCGACTGTAAATAAGTAGCACTTGCATTAATTCGTGCCTTAGCAATATTAGGTGTTGATTTTCTAAAGACAGTTATGTAAATCAGTTTTATGAACGCAGTTCTGTAGTTTTCAAAAAGTTAAATACTTGTGCTGGTAATTTTAAAATATAAGGAATTAGGAAGACTGCACACACCATTTAGGAAGTCTAAGCAACAACAAAAAATAATAGCACTGTATCGGGTCAAGGTATGCTAACCACTAGGTTATTGCTATTTAAAACTTCAGCCTTATTTTTATGATAGTTGCTCAAAAATGTTAAGTTATGCAGGTCTCTGATGTGTTTGAGTAGAAAACTCCTAATCCATCTACTTTTGCACTTGCATTAAAGATGGAAAATAGTCCCAGTCATTCCTGAAACATAAATATATTAGTGGATTGAAGTGAGGGATCCCAGAAGTAAAGGAAGGAGAAAATACCACTGGATGTCACATTTGTATTGAACACTGCTTTGAAATTGTGATGATAGCTTTGTAAATTTTTGTAAACATATGGAAAGATGCCACTTATATCTACCCTTTCCCAAATGATACAAATTCTCTTCTCTTTTACTTTTTTCAGGCAAGCGATTTACGACGCGTTTGACCGCTTTCTCCAGAAATACACCATGTGATCTTTCTAATGCATTCAGACTGATCTCATTTGTAATTCAGCTTACTGGAACTCATGTTTGGAAAACAAGCCTCTTGCAGTGTTGAGCAGATGGTCACTGACTGTTGTAGGTAACAATTACCAGCAGTGGTAAAGTACCAGCATTGCTTTCATTTCAACCCCGTGCCATTCTGACACAGCTGCTTCAGCGTTACCTGTGAAAAAACAAACAACAGCAGCAACTGTCAGTGCATGAATGGTTCATGTACTTCATGTCTAATCAGATTGTGTATTCCTTCGATTCTGAATAAATCCTGAATTGTGTGTCAGTAGAAAACAGGCCAATCAAGTATGGAAAGAATGTAAAACGTGCTGTGGGGCGAAGCTGCTCTCTTGTGTTTAGTGCAGTTTTGGTTTGTTCCAGACACCTCGGTTACCTCTTGCTTCCTCATGGCCTTGCTGTTCTATTGTGTTGTGCTGTGGCTTTGCCAGCACTCAGCCTCTTGTGTTTGTCACTGCTTTTCTCTTCCATTATGAATCGAAAATGAGCCTTAGAAGAAGGCTCAGCACCAAATCTTGCAAAAAGAGACTTTGACAATACAAGGCAAAGTGAGAGAGAGACGTTTTCACTCAATACGTCCGTGAAGTTTTCCTGCCACTGAATTGAACCGCGCCATTACAGAAGGATCATGTAGCAATTCGTCGACCAGGTCCACAAAACTGGGATAAGTGAAAATCAAGTGTCTGGTAATTAATTGTTTACATAATTCAGTTGGATAATGTAAGCTTCCAGATTTCTTTTCTTTTTTAGAATGATAGATGAAATAGAAATGTCATCATTTTACTTTCTAAGCACTGGCTGATTCTAAGCAGTTAAATCGACAGCAGATTATATGGTGCTATAAAGACCTGTTGGAAATACTTCAACAGATGTCCTTTCTAAAGTGCACTCAGTGCTGATATGCAAAATACACTTGCACTGTATAATTTAAAAGATACGTGAGACTAAAGGTTACTGAAACAGTT
Organism: Mohoua ochrocephala; assembly: GCA_013398855.1. NCBI lineage: Eukaryota > Metazoa > Chordata > Aves > Passeriformes > Acanthizidae > Mohoua > Mohoua ochrocephala. The sequence goes on from VZTA01029662.1 coordinate 5,995, forward strand.
AGGTTTGCTCCTTATTTTTCAACACTCATCTTTTTAAATTGCATGGAAAATAAAGAAATTTGGATTTTGAGCACATTTAGGAAAATCCAAAGTCTATTGTTTCCTCTTTTGGGATCAAAAATGCCAACAAATTACAGTAGAATAAAAGGTTGTCATGTACCAACCGTGTGGGTTTCTCTCCACATCTTTTTTTTTGTGGTAATCTCCTATAACATTCTTTTAAAGCCAGTTTGCAGAGAACTTGAAAACTGAAACATTTCAATATTTAGTACAGTCATGATCAGAATGACACTGAAACAAACAGAAAATTCCAGCCATTTCTCAGGATGCGTGACTTCTGCACCTTTCAGTCAAGCACTTTTGATCTCCATGGTTACTGTAAAGGTTTTTAGTAGGCACAGTGTGGAGCAGACAAAGCTCAGTTTCATAAATTCTCTTGAATTTTAGTCAGGTAGACAGGACTAGTAGCTGAAGAAATCACGGTTCATTTGAAAATCAGGTGTGTTCAGACAAAACCGAAGAGCAACAGTTTTTAATAACCAAAATTATGTAACATACAAATTTACTGAAAATACACAAGAAGTTCTAATCTGTCGGAAGTCAAATTGCTTCTTTCAAGTGGTTTTTCATCATTTCTTGGTACAGTGTTGGTTTTATATGTGGGGAGCCAGTGTGAAGTGACTAGCACATTTAAATAGAGTAAAACGCCAAATATGTGGAGGGTTTGAAATCAAATATTAATAAGTTTACAGATCGAAGTCTCGAATAGTGTAGTGAAAGATTCACAGGGTTTACAAGCATATTCATCAACTAAGAGTGCTTTACAAGAGCACTGTCTGCCGTTCAGCAGCTTCTGTAGCTCTCACATTTTAAATGTAACTGTGTGCTTTATGTCCTGTTTCTGTTGCAGCTATGAGAAAGGGAGATAACTGGTGGCAAGGGGAAGGGCTTGGATAAATGCAAGAGAGAAAAGACAGATTTTGTAAAGGCCAGGAGTAAGCACAAAAAAAATCAACTATGCTACAAAGTATAACATGCCAAAGTAAATATTTTCAAAGCGCACAATACTGGGAATTACACAACTGATGGGAACTCTGCATCCTGAGGTTAGTGTCCCGATGGTATTACTAACAAGGTTTATCTTACCAAAAGGGCACAGAAGGAGCTTTAGGCTAATGCCACTCCTGCTCGTGAGAGTGTCTTTTGGGACAAATGCTACTCCTGCTCGTGAGAGTGTCTTTTGGGACAAATGCTACTCCTGGTTGTGAGAGTCACTTTTGGGACAAATGCTACTCCTGGTTGTGAGAGTGTCTTTTGGGACAAATGCTACTCCTGGTTGTGAGAGTCACTTTTGGGACAAATGCTACTCCTGCTCGTGAGAGTGTCTTTTGGGACAAGCGGCGAAAGATTGGTTTCTGACAAGAATAAGGAATCACACTTTGCTCTGTAACTAAAGTCGTGTTGCCAAATATGAAAGCCCAGTAAGCATTATTTAAGAATTTTCTCAGGTTAGAATAATAAAAAAAGGAAAAATATGCTCAGTGGTCTATTTCTGCCAGTTATCAGACATAGGGAGCTGGTCTGTGAAGGGGGGGGATCTTGTTGTGTATGTGTTTTTAACCCTTGGAAAATCGACTTTTTAAATCATATTTTAATGTTAAATCCTAAAAAAGTATAAATAATCCATTTTGATGTTAAATGAGAATGTGATTTTAATCCAGGAGTTGCATGAGAGAAATATTGTAATAAGGTTTCTTCCATGTAGCAGGTAAGCTATTCTGTGTGTCTTAAATTTATTGTAAAACTGGCCTTGGTAATTTTTTGGTTTTAAATTTTTTCAATAAAAGTCCTAAAAAAGGTTTAGGTGTGAGGGTTTTTTTTCCTCTTATTAACAGGTGTTCAAAATGCATCTCACTGTCATCCTGTAATCCCTTCTGTTCCTACTAGAGCTGCAGCACGAGGAGAGCAGGTAATCTACAGGACGTGATAAAAGCTTCACACAACAAACACTGGTGCTGCTTTGATGTTTCTCTGCATGCAGTACCTAGTAAAGAAAATAAGCTTGTATCAGCTAATTAAGATACCATTGTGATTCCAATTTTACACTTGCCAGTGCAGGACACATCTAATAACTGTCACATGGAGCTTTTTGTAATTTTTTCCCCAAGGCCGAAAAAACCCCCCAAACAATTAAAAAGGAACCACTCAGGAATTTTTTTTTAGCAAGGATAGATCACTTGTGTTCTATTACTCTAGAAAGTCTGCAGAAAAGCAACATATGAAGGAATGGAGTCTTGCTGCTTTTTCTTACTACTTCTTCTTTCTTACTGGAATGTTTGTTTTATGTAATGGAGATACTCTCTAAACAGTAGAAAAGTGAAAATCCTTGGATCCTCGGAATACTATATTGGCTTGATAGCTGCCAACACTTTGAGGCAGGTATTTTTTTATTTATCTTAATTGTTTCTGTCTTGTGTTGTTTGTTTTGTTGGTTTTTTTTTGTTTTAAATGTTGATCTGAATTGCTGTTGGTTGGGCAGGGAAGTTTCTTTATCTCAGACTGTCAGGTTCTCTGCCAGCTTGGCTGTAACGATAAGTTACACGGTATGGAAAGGCTCTTTGGGGTGGTCCGTAGCCATATAATTCCTCCTGAAGTTTTACCCTATACGAGTAAAATGCTGCTATTCCCTGCAATCCTGGAATTTGCAGTGTTCCCTGGTGCACCTGGATGCTTCCACACAAGATAAAACACGAGCATTAAAACGTAAATAAGAATTGTTTTTCTCTTGCTTTCATTGGGTGTAAACCAACCCCCTTTCCAAACACGAGCATGTTAAGTACTGTGTTCCCGAAGGAAAGAGTTTTGCCAAAGAAGTCTGACTCGCCCTGCTAGAAAGTAACAAGGAGGATGATACAAGTGGACAAAATGTGAAGGATGAGTCCTAGCAACTGTAAAAGCTTTTTATATCCTCTTCAGTCCCGGTCCAGCCAATAAAGTCTGCAGGAAGCTCCATCCCACAGACCAAAACAAGCATGGACAAAAACTTCTCAGGTGCCACGTAACTGATCAGCTTTAGTGCTTTTTTGCCCCCCACGTAATTAGCCCTTAATTAGTTCCCTGCTTTTTTCCTGCTCTGTTTAGGTTCCTGCACTGCAGTATTCCTGAAGTCTCAACTGGCCTACTCCTCTGTTTCCTTGTCTTCTAACGCTTGTATGGGAAAAAGAGGAAACAAGAGGCTAATCCCCTTTTTACCTGTAACTTAGGTAGGGCCTCTTTCATATCACTCTAACCTCTGCTTAACTTCTGAGTTTGGGAAACCAAACAAAAGATATGGAAATTGTTTTAGTGTGACTGATTCTCCTGTTTTCAGGAATGTATGCAATCAGCACATCCTTGATTAGTAAACGTATGGCACCTGAAAAAATCCAGTTCTCGGTATCAAAGAAAAATGCCTCTCAGGGTTTGCAGATTTGCTGTAATTTTAATCATTCTACCTTTTTTACTCTTTCTTGATACAAATTTTAAAAGAAAATACGTGTCACTTTCCGTACAAAAAGTGCTTAGAAGTAGTAGTGACGTTTTTCTCTATTTATGAAAATTTCTCTAATGTTTGGAGCTTAAATCTGCAATTACAGGAACGTGCATTAACATATCTATGTGGTTTGATCCTTGTAACATAACAATTGTAGCAGATGTTTTAACTTCAAGCCTTTACCACAGCAGGCCATTAGTTTCCAAATATCTTGAACAAAGCAGCAGGCACCTGGGGTTTGCTTTGAGGTAGCAAACCAGGCGATCTGATCTGCTGCTTCTGGACACACAGTTCCAGAATCATCCTAAAGGCGTTTCAGTGCCTGAAGTGTCAGCCGTGGTGGGAATTTGTTGAGTTTTTGGTTGATTTTTGGTGGATTTTTTTTCTGATGAAGGGGTAAAACTCCACACAATCTCGTTAGAGCGGAGAATAACATTACCCCAAACAGAACATATTTTACTGCTGCAAAACCCAGGAAATTTGTTTACTTGTGACACTGCTTCAAAAATATTTGACTAGCTTTATAGAAGCCTATTTGGGAATTTGCTTAGTTCATTAAAGAAGCGTTGGCATTATTTTTTGAAAGACCTTTTGTAAGAAAGGGAGTAAAACATGGCTGAGAGACTGAATGAAAGAAATGGGAGAGGAGCGGGTGTCTACACGTGTAATCAAGGAGAATTGTGGGAGCACTGGGAGATGGCAAAGAGGAAAAGGGATGGTTAATGTCATGCTGTGGTGACTTTCCTCATCCTGTGACCGTAGTGCTCGTGGGATAATGGAGTGGCAAAAGTGTGGATGTAACCAGCGAGCGTGGTATGAGTGCACGTGCTACTGCGAGATGATTTTCTGGGGGATTTTTGGCAGAAAGTAGAAAGGCAGAGGAGAGACGGTGTGATGGCAGAGGTACCTGTCTCTTGGAATGCTTAAACGATACGGGATTCCCTCGCTGCTGGGACCTCAAGCATGTTCTCACACGCCTTTTGAACGCGTTCTCGAGGCTGCTCTCCGGGAAGTCCCCTTCGCTCCAGCGAAACGCGCTCATCCTCCTGCTCACCATATCGAGACCCGCATCGCGCCGTGCAGGTGCGGGCGAGGCCTGCAGAGCCGAAATGTCCGAAAGGCCCTGGAAAGCCTCCCGGCCGCGTGAGGTCACGGCGCACGGGAGAGCCCCGGGTCCCTCCCCCGCGCGGGCGGGGCCGGGGCGGCCGAGG
>VZTA01029662.1:14953-42177 GCA_013398855.1 Mohoua ochrocephala
CAATCATGTTTTTGGTTCCCCCCCCCCCACCCTTGCTGGTTGTATTGAAAAATGGACTGGTTTTGAACATAAATAGGTGGAAGGGTGCAGGTGTTGTAACTCGCTGCCTTGGTTAATTGTTCAAATAGTGTGGAGAAGGTCAATCTAATGTAGTTTTTGCTGTAAAATGCTAGAACTATTGTAGGGCAGGATGTTAGCATCATAATTAGGATTTTTAAAATTGTTTTGCAGAATCTCGGCTCTAAATCGGTGCTCTGGATTTAAATTAATGATATTCTCCAAGGGATTATTTTGTTGCATTTGCAATACTTCATCTGTTAAAACAATAGATTTAAGCATAGCTTACCTTGTTTAAAAATGGAATAGACTGTCAAGTTTCAAACTGAGCATTGAAAGGAAAATATTGTACGAGTTCAACAACCAGGCTCCAATTAAGTTTTGAAGAGCTGTCTTGCTGGGTGATTTTATGTGCTCCCTGAAGCGCTTCTGGTATTTATGTGATGCTGTTCCTTCACAAAAGGGAGCACACGTGCAGTCCAAGTAAAAATAAAACCTGAGTATTGTCTAGAAAGCCTCACAGCATAAACAGTGTTTGTATCGAAACTAGAATGCCTTCCACCTGTATTAATAGACTTTGCTTTCAGAAGAAATTGGCAAGATCATCCCTCCTATTCCATCAGAAAAAATTACTGTGCTGACTGTTTATTTGCAGAGCTTCAAACCATCCGTTTTGAAGTCCCATTACTTATGATCCTGTTGTCTTGAGATCCTGTTGTGATTGTGGTCAGGGGTGCTTTGGTGGCACATCTTATGTAGAGACTTTGCTCCTCAGCCATCCGGTCTGCGTTTCCTTCTCTGTCGCCATTGTCCCAGAGGATTGATGGAGTTTTGGTGGTTCCAAAATTCATCTTTCATTTTTTGAGACCTGTCATTTCATTTATCCTGACATGCTGCACATGGCGTGTTTGTACAGCCCTCTCTTTCTGCAGAAAATACCCCGTGCTAGGATGTGGTCTGTTAGGAAACTTGGAAGGACCGTAATAAAAATGGCTTTAGAGGCTGATTTCTGTTTTCATGTGAATGGCATCTCTACTGGATGGAGTTCAGTGATTGAAAGATGATCATTGGCAATTAAACTGCCTCATCCTTGACTTTATTTATTTCTCCCACACCCTCAGAACTCATCTGAAACCCAGCAAGTAAAATCATTGAAGATCAGTGAATTCTTTTATCAACACAGCATGCCACTACTGAACAGGTTCCTTGTAGCATATCACAGAATAAACCATTTTAATGCAGTTGGGTTGGAATTAACAAGTGAAATAGTTTATTTGGGAGGGCTTGTGTTCTGCTGAAACAATGTACTAAAGATGCCATTTCAGGGTACCCAACACTGTTATGGGATGTTAAAGTTAAACCCCAGAGTGATGCTGAGCAGAGGGCTTTTATCTGAGCACGTGTTTTGCCTGAACAGTGGCTCCAGGCCTGCTCATGACAACAGAACAGGTGTGACCTGGGTAAAACCTTTCCGTGATCTGCGTTGTGTTCATTTACCCTCCCACCCTCCTTTTTGTGTTTCCTTCCCCTTTATCTTCCCTCTCACGCCTCACACTGAAGTCCAGCTCCCACGTGATAAGCCCCAGAAAGCCAGCCAGGAAAGTCCTGTTAAATTTGTTTTTGAGCACGGCTCTTTTGGGAGGACAAGGAGCTTTGTGGAGGTGTTGTCAGGTAGGGAAGTACAGAGTGAGATGAGCTCTCAAGCCCTTTGAGTTCCGAAAGGGCATCATCCACCAGGCGGTGCGTTGCCTAATATTTTCTTTTTGTTTAGCTTGCAAATGCATCTTCCAAGTCTTGGATTACTCCATTCAGATAAGAGAGATTCCTTAAAACGAGTTTGGTCTCATTCTGCTCGATTCAGATAGCTTCCCTGCCGCCTGGAATTATAGCCCATGACTAAGGCAGCGCAGCAACTCCGAGTCCTACACTTCTGAGTGCCTCGCTACGCCCTGCTGACACACAGAGTAGAAGTTCTGGCAGAGCAGTCCTTCAGCAGCAATTTAGGTAAAAGTGCTGTGAGATGGAAAAAGGGCTTCAGTCAGGTAATTGGACAGAGACGTGTGTTTACAGCCACTCGGTTTACCTGCACGGGTAATTGGCAGTTCTCTTGGAGAAAATTACAAATTTGTTTGCTGCTCCACCCCTGCAGTCGTTTGTCTTGTTTTGTAAAAGGGCAATTAGTTTACTACTGAGTGGCAAGTGAAAATTAGGGTTACACGGTCACTGTGTGTTCCTTAAAGCTCTGAGTCTGAAGTTAATTGAGGTGTGTGTTCTGTCTTTGTTTTAAAAAGTAGATCTGTAGGAGAGGCAAAAACCTGCTGGTAAGTGGTGATCAGGATTCACTGGATTCGTGTCTGGTGAGATGTCCAAGTTGTACAGAGCATATACATGAAATTCATCATTTATATGACTATAAATTATATTAAAATTTAGAGTGGGATGTGGAGTAAGCATTAGCTTGTGCTTCTAACGTTCGCTGTGTATTCCAGGAAGCGGACAGAGAGGCTTTCCAGAGTCACTGGGGCACAAGGGTGGGGTTCCCAGTGTGGAGCCCTGATAAGGGAGATTAGTCACTGGATGTGAAAGAGATAAGGGCTGAGGAGGTGATGTTATCCCCGTATAAAATAATCCACTTGTGATTTCAGACACGTTCAGTGTTTCAAGCTTGTCTTGCAATAAAACACCGAGTGAGAAGTTTCAGGGAATGGCTGTGACTGCTGTCTGTGTGGGAAAACACGCACTGGGAGAACCAGGGCTTAACAGAACAAGTTAAGAGATGGTTTCCTCTTGCTCAGGAGATCAGATGGGATCATTATTATAATGTTTAGACTTGAATTTAGGATGGCTCTGAAAATGTATGAGTGTCAGTTTCATTGCCAATGCCATGTTTATCATAAACATGTCCGTTGTGGAATTTGGGCATTAACATTTACCAGTCATAATATGTTTTGTAGTAAATTTTTTTTCTTTTTGCTTTTTTTTTTTTTTTTTTNTTGGCTTGATTTTGAGCTATATGACTAAACTCTATTTGGCATTTGAGTAATTACTTACAAAAGGAAATTACTAGGAATTTGGGAATATGTAATTGTTTCTATGAGGTTTTTTTTTTTCCTTGCTTGCATAATTAGAGATTTCATAAATTCTGCCTTATAAATACAGCTTTTAACAGGAGAACTTATTAAATGTGTATCAGGGGTTTTCTTTGCCACATGTTAGGTTAAAATACCAGCATTTTGACATAGTCTTGACATTCTTAGCTGAAAAAAGTGTTTAAATACAGTGTTAGGCAGTATCTTGTACACCTGGTTTGCAAGAGTATTTGCACTTATTATGAATGTGAGTTTTTCAGTGTCATATACTATTAGTGACTTTATTCATTAAAAAAAGTTCATTGACTTTGATATCGAGCCCTCAGAAACACTTTGGTGTAGTAGGATAGAGCATGGCAGAGTTGTTAACACACACACCCGCCTTACTCACTTGAAGTGCAGCCTAATTCTTCACCTGAAAATGTTCTTCTTCCTTTTCAGAACTACAAAATTCCACTAAAGGGATAAAAGCGGGAAAACCCAGGACAAGAAAAAGCAGCAAGGTTTGTATTTCTGCCTGTAAATATTCAGTATGATAAATAGCTGATACTGCTCTAATAAAAAGGTAGAAAGCATTTTGAAGTTCCAGCCAGAAGTGTTATGTTATGCCTTGGGAATAAATGATTTTGAACACGGAGACAAATAAGGAAGGGAAATTTAAAATTAGGAGAGTTGCTAAATTGGTGTATGCACGAGGGATAAAGAAAGGTGTTGTGGTTTAAAAGAATCAGTGGGATGACTTAAAACTGTGAAGGGGCTGCAAAGAAACGGCATCATTTGAGCACAAGTGGTGCCGGATTAGTTTTGGAAATCCTCTTTGCATCTTATGTGATGTGTGTTCTTTGTGTGCTTAAAACTGCCATTATGACAACAGGAGACACCGAGTCCTTTTATCGAAACATTAAGTTTCTAAAATTTTGTACAGTCACCCCTTTTTGGGTTGGTTAGTACCTGTGAAAGTCTTCCAAAAACTGAAATCCTTTAGCAGTAAATACCTTTAAATCGCATGTGTGTGAGACAGCGTTTGATCTGACAATTGTTTCATGCGAGCTCAAAAGTCGCAAAACCTCTTTCAAAAGTTGAGTGTTTGTTTTCTATTGTATATATTCTTAAAAATTGCTACTTCTAACAGCTCTGCTCCAGGGGGTAGTCTGGCTCTCTGAGCCATGACTGACATCTTCCCTGTGTTAGAAAGGGCTAAATCAAGGAAGGAACGTAAACTGTGTGTCACCTTTGCAGGCTGATGATTTGGGCGATATCGCGAGCTGGCCGACGCCAAGTGAAATAGCAAACAATGAAGTAAGGATCCTTTGTTATCCTCAGTATTATTATTTTTTTTTAAAACCATGTTGGCTTATCTGTTTAATACTGTTCCCCTCAGAATGTGCTTTGGGTGTTGGAGGGTTTCAGTAGGAGTTTTGTCAATAATTCAGGTTACTGGTGTGTGCTGAACTGTTCGCACTGGTACTGGAATTTGTTAGCGGTGTGCCACGGACATTGTACATAAAAATGTGCCTTATTTTTTTAACTCCACTGTTTAAAAAGTTTCATTTACCTTTCCTGCTGTTTTCATCTGTCTATGCACAGATGAGAAGGCCTTTGGAGTTGTGAACGCGGTGCCCTCTCCTGTGGCTCAGAGCACTTTGTGCCCGTTGTCTGAACACAATTCAGTTATTCTTAGTTATCTTATTCCTCTGGTATATTTTTCCCCTTCTGAGTTTTAAGTTAACATCTATTCTGTCAAATTATCTTCCTTTCTCTTTGTCTCAAGTGATAAGTGCATAATGTATTTTAGACCTCTTTGATGCTATTTAAAACAAGAAGAGAGCACAAATTATTGCACATGGTGAGGTGCCGTTTCACTCTGTTCTAGCTCTGCAGCAGCATCCCTGTGGTGCTTTTGCTGTGTTCTTGGTGAGGGAAGCCAGAACATTTGGGTTCAACAACGTGCATTTTATAACCGAAAGTGTCCAAATTCATGTAGTGTCTGTAAAACAAAATAGCATTTAATTTGTGCCGAAACTCAGTTTATTTGTCTAGAGGAAGGCTTTGTGTTCAAATTAGTTACAGCACAGTAGCACAACGTCTGCTGTATGTACTCCAGCAGGTTCAAGGCTGTCTCCACAACATAGGAAAATTCTTTAGCAGAAATGTCTGCAAAACTTTCATTTTGCAGGTAAATGTATCTGATCATAGAATGGTTTGGGTTGGAAGGGACCTTTAAAGGTCTTCTAGTCCAGCCTCCCCAACCCAAGTGGAAGGGACATCTTCCACTTGATCAAGTGGCTCAGAGCTTTGTCCTACGTGACCTTAAATGTTTCCCAGGATGGGACATCCGAACACCTCTCTGGGCAACCTGTGTGACTGTTTCACCACTCTCATCGTGACAAATTTCTTCCCGTAACTTGTCTGAAACTCTTTTCGTTTAAAACCATTCCCCCTTGTCCTGTTGCTACAGGCCCTGCTGAAAAGTCTGTCCCCATTTCATAATCCCCCTTCAAGCGCTGAAAGACCATGATAAGGTCTCCCTGAAGCCTTCTTTTCTCCAGGCTGAACAATCCCAGCTCCCAGCTTGTGTTCATTGGGGAGAGGTGCTTCAGCTCTCTCATCATCCTTGGCCTCCCCTGGGCTCTCTCCAGCAGGTCCATATATTTATGTTGGGGATCCCAGAGCTGGAGGCAGCACTGCAGGTGGAGTCTCACCAGAGTGAGGCAGAGGGGCAGAATCCCCTCCCTCCCAGTATTCTGTACGACCAGCTTTTTAAAGACAATCAGTCTGAACAGTAGATACTAGTGAGAATATTTCTTTCTTTCCTATAAAATAAATTTTTATGTCTGAGGGATTGATTCATGATTGTTGTGCACCGTCATTCTACATCTTCTGTTAAAAATCAAAGGATTTCTTTTCTTAATCTAAAAATTCATTTTATATTCTTGCCAAGTTAGCAGAAAATAAAGCTATTTAAAAAGATGCTTTACAAAACAAGACAATTCTTAAAGTTCACCCTGCTGAAGAGGCTGAGAACAGGTAATAAAAAAGGAATTTTAATAGCTAAAGGAAATGTGCACCTCCTGCTATCAGCAGCTGTACTGCCAGAAATAATTACCTGTGTCTCTTACAGTGTAAGACTGTAAGTCACAGTAAGAAGCCAACAAACAGAAGAGAAAAGGAGGAGAAATCTGATCAAAAAAGCAATAACGGAATCAAGGACAATCCAGAGGCAAAGCCAGATGGTCCGGCAGAGAACACCAGTGAAGACGAAGCTCAAACTAATAACCAAAGGAAGAAAGGTGAGTTTAGGCACTGTGTATAATGCAGTAAGCCACTGTTGGTACAGCTGCATCGATTCCAGCTGAGCGACTCGATAAAACTTCTCATGGTTTGCATTTGCTGGGTGAGTACAGAATCCATCGCTGTCTGCACGGCCAGGCTGCCTCTCCCGGGGTCTGGAGCGTTCTCTTGAGTCAAGTAGGAATTCTGGGGGAGAATTCTGAGCAGCTCGTGCCCTATTGATGGTCCTTGGAGCTCTGACAATTTCTGGAAGATTTTATCATGGCTGTACAAGCCATTACTGTCTCTGATGTCTTTATTTCCCTCCATAGGTAGCACTGTGTTAATCTACCTTTTTTATATATATATATGTATATGTGTGTGTGTGTGTTACTGCATATACAGTAGCACTTCAGTTTTCGTGTTCTACTGTTAGCCTGCACATTGAAGTGATCATTTGAAAACTAAAGCAGGTTGTTTGCTTCCTTTTGATCCAATCTCTTGCATTAAAAATGGGAAGCAAACCTGATTCTCGTTTGGTCAGGAGATTGGAATAGGCTGGAGAAACAGCAGAAGGAGTTTCAAGATCTTGCTGCCATCAGCTGCTTTTTTATCTTGCTTCCCTGATGGTGTTTTTCCAGATCCTAAAGACCTTTGCTGTTTAGATTTATTAATCTTCCTCTCTCTCTCTCTCTATATATATATAAACAAAACCTATATCACTTCTAATTTTTTCAGTCTAAGTGCAAATCTAAAGCAAAGCATTCCACTGATAAAATGTGTTTTTCTTTTCACCCCCCCAGTGCAGATAACACATTTTATGTACTTGCTTATATTTCTTAGCCACAAAAGAATGGAGCCTAATCAATATTATAGTTAAATAAATTGTTATTGGATGCTTTAGGCCAGCCTACAAATAAAACAAAATAAAGCTTTGCTAGTAATTTTTGATGCATGTGAATGAACTTTGAATATGTGGAGGTGAAAACAAAGTACCACAGCTAAATTCTCAGGAAAATTTTTATGGTTTGTGATTGAAATCTTTATTGTGCGGGTTAATTTTATGTGTTATTTTTTTACCTCAGAGTTTCATATACATGTTGTGGAATTATATAGCAATGAATTTACTGTCTGTATTTAACACTGACATAGCTATAAATTCTTGGTCCTGGAGCTTACATCTCAAAATCCATTAAATAAAGAAGTTCACCTTTATTTCTTATATTTGAATCTTAGGTGAGGCTACCTTTCAGTTTGAGAAATTCTTGTTTACTGGATTTATTACTTAGTCATTTGTAATACCTTAAAATTTCCATGTTAAGCTTCTCCTGCTTTTTAAAATTTGAAATTAACTGTTGCTAGTTTTACAAGAAGAATTCTGTAGAGTCTTTTCAGGAGCTGAAACCTCAAGTGTTAGTATAATGAAGAGTAACATATTAACTTTTCAAGGTAACAAGCAGAAATGGGTGCCACTTCACTTGGACGATGTGAGGTCAGACAGCCAAGACAGACCAGGCTCTCGAACGAGCTCCAGATTCGTGCTGGAAACAAACAAGTTAATACCTCACAACAACAGAAGGAATGAGGCAAGAAGTAAGTAGTTCTCGGTCTCTGGCTGTTGGTGGCAAATCAAGTGTAATAATATCACTGGAGCTGGCAGAAACTTAGCTCTGCCTGTAGTGGGTAAAACCTGGTGTTTATATTTGCCAGTAACCAGCAGCGTATATTTTCCTCTTCGTGGCTCCCTACACAATCTTGTCCCACAGTTTTACAATGCAGAAGGTTTGGAAGTAGCCTCAGAAGGTGCCTGCTCTGTGCTGCTCTGCTGCTATTCCCACAGCTCGTTGCTACCAGAGCAGTTGCTTGTGGAGCTACACTTTGAACTCTGCTTTGGCAGTTCTACTGATGTTGTTTTTTCCTTTGAGCTGGACCGATTCCCTCAGCTCCCTGACCTATTTCTCAGCATGGCTATGCAAAAAGCTGTGCTAACATCACAACTGGTGCTGCTTCTGGTCCTCAGGTGTTGTGAACGCAGCTGGTTAGGTGGCACAAATCTTAGGCTGAGTGTAAGTCTTTGGTTTAAGTTTTAAAATTGCAATATACATCAACAGTTTGAATGTTTGCCCATAAAAAAAAAGTACTGGATGCTACTGACATGGAATTTATGAAGTCATTTTAGGAACTGGATCTAAGAGCTTGACCTGGATTTTTGAAGGATGGATAGGGGCAGGGGGAGGATTTTTATCAGTTATCACTTCCTTCAGCAGTTTTCCTTCAGCAGGATGGTCAAATGACTGCAAACTTGTAGCAGGAATTCTACCTCAAGGTTTGAGTGATTCAGGACCAGTTTCAGTGTGAGAGAACATAAAACATTTCTTGCTCTTTTCAGGAACATTTGTGTTTAAATAAAAAACCCCTCATTTCATGCTAAATATAAACTCGCTCATGAGGGTGTTATATGTAGGACTTCTGCATGAGTCTGAGCCATAGGCACTCTTAGGATGCAAAATTTAAGCTGGTCTGGAAAAATAGTTCAAGTAATACCTATGCATTTGGGATCTCTAAGGTTGAGGGTGACAGGTGCTCAGGTCCAAATCCCATGAGATACGCACGTGCAGATTATATTCTCTGTAAATTCAGGGTCTGATTTGGCAGGACTGGAGCGTATGAGCATACACGTGTGGTTGTAGGGTTCACTAAAAATAGTTGCTAAACCGAGATTTTTAATACAATTTTTAGTACATATCTTTAGTTAGTCCTTTGTTAAATTTAGCAGCTCTCAATCTGATCAAGTAGGGGCTGTATCCCCAGGCATTCCTGTGGCAGAGTGGTCCCCCTGGCACCTGGAAGACCATCCAGTTACAAGAGAAACTTTCAGCAAAGGTGGCTGAACATGGAAGTCTCTGCGAGTGTTAGGAAAAGAGAAAGAAAATGAAACCCTCTCTCACGAGTGAAGTGGGAATTACACCTGTCCTTAAGGATGATGCCAGGGTCCCTGGGGTCTGGTTTGGACAGTTGCTATTCAATGGGCAGAGCCAGGGGAGTGGTTGGCACCTGCTGCCGGGAAGAAAAGGGAGACTCCGGAGAGCCACTGCTGTGGGAATCCCATCATCAAGAGCTGGGCAAAGGGATCGAGTGAACCCTCAGCACTTTTGCAGATGACCCCAAGCTGAATGCTGCAGTTGTCGTGCCCGAAGGGCAGGATGCCACCCAGAGGGACCTGGACAAGCTCGAGATGTGGCCCCTGGGAATCTCATGAGGTTTAACAAGACCAAGTGCTGGTGCTGCACCTGGATGAGGGCAATCCCTGGTATCAATCCAGACTAGAGGATGAACAGATGGAGAGCAGCCCTGCAGAGGACTCGGGGGTGCTGGTGGAGGAGAGGCTGGACACGCCCTGGCCATGGCACTCACAGCCCAGAGAGCCAAACGTGTCCTGGGCTGCATCCAGAGCACCGTGGGCAGCAGGGGCGGGGGGGGATTCTGTCCCTCTGCTCTGCTCTGGTGAGACCCCACTTGCAGTGCTGCATCCAGCTCTGGGGTCCCAGCACAGGAAGGACATGGAGCTGTTGGAGCAAGTCCAGAGGAGGCCACCAAGATGATCAGAGGGATGGAGCACCTTTCCTATGAGGAAAGGCTGAGAGAATTGGGTTTGTTCCGCCTGAAAAAGAAAAGGCTTTGGGGTGAACTAATTGTGGCCTTCCAGTACCTGAAGGGAGCCTGCATGATGGAGAGACACTATTTACAAGGACATGGAATGACAGGGCAAGGGGGAATGGTTTTAAAATGAAAGCAAGTAGGTTTAGATTAGATGATAGGAAAAAAGTTTTTACTGTGAGGGTGGTGAGGCCCTGGCACAGGTTATGCTGAAAATCTGTGGATGCCCCATCCCTGGAAGTGTTCAAAGCCAGGTTGGATGGAGCTCTGAGCAACCTTGTCTAGTGGAAGGTGTCCCTGTCCATGGCACGAGGGGGGTTGGAACCGGATGGGCTTTAAGATTCCTTCCAACCCAAGCCATTCTGCAATTCTGTGATTGCCATCTCACTCTAGTAGTGGTGGGAGTTGTCCACAGGAGGAGCCTGAACTATCGTGATCATTCCTTCCTGCCCCGAGCTGATCATAGGTACTGTGGTCTCTGAGCTGGCACCGGAGTGTCCAGTTGCTTCAGAAGCATTTGGGATTGACTGCCAGTCAATCGACTGCCACCTTACTGCTGACCCCTCCTGCCTGACTCACCCTCTGGCAGGGCTGGCAAACCTTTCCTGTTCCTCTCCTGCGGCTTCAGCCCTGACCGCCTGCTTCAGCCGGCATGGCTGGGGCTGTGGATTGCCTGGGAGCCAGCTGAGAACTCTGGTGTCATAAGGCACTTACAGGCACTGGGATGTTGCATTGTGATTGCAGGTATTTTGTGGTTTTTTCTCTTCCAGATTGGCGTCGTGATAGAGAAAAGAGAGACGACCATGACGAAGTGTGCAGCGTGAGGAGCGAGGGCGGCAGCGTCCGAGGATTCTCCAGAGGCAGAGGAAGGGGGAGAAGCAGAGGAAGAGGACGAGGCAGAGGAAACCCCAGCAGTATGCAAAGAAATGGATACTTGGCAAAAAATTTTAAAGCTATGTTTATAATGTTGTTGTTTTCATTTTCTGATGTTGCTATTTTATGTTCTCTTTTATGTTGAAGTGAACTTTGACTATTCATTTGGTTATCAAGAACTGTACGGTGAAGGAATTGACCAAGTGTTTCAGCCTGAGCTTAACCCTGGTGTGATTTATTACTATGGTGATGGAACAGGAGTGCAGATGTATTCTGTGGATGAAGCGCTTCTCAAGGAATATATAAAACACCAAATGTAAGTAGATTGCTTCATGCATAAATATTTTCAGAGATCTAGTTAAGATGAAATAACTCACTTCAAACAGTGTTGAATCCTTATTATCCATATCAAGTTGGAGACTGAGGCATTTCAGCTTAACTTTTTGAGTTAGCTCTGACCATTACTAGTGTCAGCTCGAATTTATTCACTGGTGGGGTGGAAAACCTTGAGTAATGGGGAGGAGTTTTAAGGAAGCTGTTTCTGCATCTTGTGCTGTAGTCTGGCTCTAACTCGTATAACTGCTTTATTTATGGTACACAGCCCTCTTTATGTTGTCACGTAATTGAGATATGGATGTCTCTGAGCTTGTGCTTTTGAGTACTGTTGGTCTGTTTGCCTATAAAGCTCTTCTTGGGTGACGTTTCCCCTATTTGCTCTCAATTTCACTTTGAGAAGTCTTGTTAGTTTGATGTTTTCAGTGTGTCTCACCTGAAACGTGTAACCGAGAGAGAGTAGTTTTGCAATGATACTTGATTTTTCAATAATCTGAAATGTTTACTTTCTCGTGTACACCATTAGGCAATGAGAAACCATCTGGAAGACTGATTATCACCAGGAGACAAGTCAAAAAGGGCCTGGAAAGCACTAGTTCATTTTAAAGAGACAGTTTCCACCACTGGCAGATATTTCATCCTCAGTGCTTGCGTTTCTCTGCGATGCCTCTGTGGTGGTTTTTGATTGCCCTCGTGTTCCGTACAGCAACTTGCTTATTTTGTTCTCGCTTCTTTTGTTACAGTTGACGCAAAAAGGAAGAGAAAAGCCTCTTTAAAGGGCAGAAAGTATCTGACATGTGGCTATCAACTTCAAAACTTCTATTGCAGTCTTTTTTTACTCTTGCTGCCAGGCCCCTATGAGACCTGACAGTGGACATGTACCCCCATGTCAGGATAATCGGCCTGCACTGTCCTCAGACAAGTGGGGGAGGAGCACAGCCACTCCACTGTTGGCCAGATTTCTGGGCATGCAGTGTAGAATCCAGACCTCCTAAGGTAGGACATGACGATGTCCCCCTCTGCCGAGAAAAATGTCAGTTACAGCATTGGTCACATCTGACTTCGGGGTATATTTGTATTTCCTTTTGGCACCGAGAGGTTGGCAGGTGTTGGTAGAAGACTTGGCGTGGCTGGATAACCACAGCCATTGGTTGCTTGCCTGATGTGAACTCCTCAAGCAGTTTGGTTATGGAGTTTGCTTTCCATGAGAGGGAGATTCCTGAGCAGGTTTAGAACGTAACTCCACTAGTTTTATTCTCCCATAGAAAAAAAAAAAAGAAAAGTGTTTTTTTATCTATTCCCTTCTTTTATCACATAAAAACTGATGGGAAACAGGTTTTATTCATCAGTTACCTATTATTAGCCTCTAAATGGGGGTGGCTTTGTCAGCCTTTCATAACTTAGCTATAAAATATTAAAGTGAGTATGCCAAAGAAGGAAGTATGTATCGAATAAAGGTACACAAAATTGTTATGTCTCAGAGTTCCTATTGGAGTCCGAGATAAATCAGGATATATTAAAGAAGTGAGATCGAATCCTAGTGGACGAATAAATTTTAAAAGTTTGCCTGCTTAATAGAGAAAAATCTTAGAGACTGTCCAACTGAGTTGATGTGTAATTACAGGAAGAACCACACTGCTATCAAGCAGTTTCTGCTTGTCCCAAGAACCAGCTCGATGTACAAGAGAGTGATATTTGTATTGCATACAAAAATATCTTCTGTGGTGTTAATTACAGGCTGAAGTTGTCAGCCTGAAAAGTTTCAGTGCTTAGCAGTTCCTCATTCTGCAACATGCAGCAGAACTCTATTTAAAAGTTCTCTTGCTTTAGAAAAGAAATAAATAAAAGTTCAAATTTCAATTCAAGAATAAGCAAAGGGGCTCTGAGGAAAAGGAAGAAGAGAAAAGCTGGAGGGGGTGTGCGTGTTTAGGTTTGTCCCTCTACTTGGAGCAAACTTGTGCATTGTCTTCATTTATCATTAATGGTCTTTCACATTCCTTTTTCTAGAGTGATGGACATCAAGTGAGGCAGTTTGAGTCAAGTTCAGTCATTGTCCATTTCTGCTTGTGGAATTTTTATCTAGGTGAATCGTTACAGGATTTTACCTTTACTGTATGATTGTAAAGGTAACACTAGTAAAATGTTGGTATATGGCATTTGTGCTTGCTTATCTTCTAGACTGGGAGGAGAAAAGGAACGTAGCAGCTCAGAACAGTAGACAGGATGTTCTTGAAAGAAACTTTCTCTTTGTGCCCAGTTCCTTCACTGATCACACTTGGCTCTGAGTAAGAGCAGCTCAACTCTCCAAAAGCCTTGTTCTCTTCTCTGTTTGCTTTGACTTGATAGCAGTGTTTCCATTTGTCCTGTCTTGTCCGGCATTGAGGCTTTAAATCCATTCTGTCTTGGAGCTGAATGTTGGTCAGAGCACGGCGCCGGTAACGCCAAGGTCGCGGGTTCGATCCCCGCCTGGGCCGCTCACTTGGGAGTTGGACTCGAGGGTCCTTGTGGGTCCCTTCCAGCTCAGAATATTCTGTGTGTGATTCTGTGTGTTTCATAGAGCCAGCTTTTGCTTCAAATTTCATCAGCTACAAAAAAATTGGAGAAGGAAATGGTATCCAGGTGCTGCTTGGGTCAGTGATAGCATCAGAGTGCCTTGCTCTTGGAGACTTAGGCCTTGATTCCAACTTCAGTGGAGAGGCTTAGCGTTTTGTACTTCGTTGACATTAGAATGATCTTTATTTATATTTGCATGTGCAGCTTTTTTCCTCAGCATTTTAATACCCTCTCATTTTCTTTTTGCACTCCCTCTGTTTTTGTAATAGAATTTTAACTGCTTTCCGTTAAGTCTTTCCCTACCTGCGTTTTTCTAAACGCGATGAGGGGTTAATATTCCTTGGATGTAATGTGCAAAATCATGGTATCATGTGTAAGCT
Source organism: Mohoua ochrocephala (assembly GCA_013398855.1). NCBI lineage: Eukaryota > Metazoa > Chordata > Aves > Passeriformes > Acanthizidae > Mohoua > Mohoua ochrocephala. The sequence continues at coordinate 29,166 of VZTA01029662.1, forward strand.
CTATGAGAGGCCTAGATTTCAGTCGTCATGATTAAATCGAGGGGGTTTTCCATTCTTTTTCATAGGACATTTTCTCATTCCCTTGCTCTGTGTGACAGATCATGACTTGAATTCCTTACTTTTTGTCTTCTCTAAGTATAACACATCTTGACACCCGGATTATTTCCTAGAGCAGCTTCATTGTTGAAGATTTGTCTTTCTGCTGTTTGTCCTTTGTCTCTGTGGTGTTACCAGATTCCTGAAATGTCCTTGTCCTTCTTTATCCACTAAACATCATCTATATTCTGTAAGACTCTTTTTCTCCATGAACTGTTGTGCCTTTTTGGTACGGTTTCACGCCAAATGCAACATCACTGGTTTTGTTCTCTCATCTTCCCACAAGCATGCTTGATGATTCAGAGTATGTATCTGTGCCTCCACACTCAGATAGGATACTTAAACTTTCCAATGCACTGGAGACTGGGACAATAAAAGATGCAGTTCAAGATGAACTGATACTGCTGTTGCAGGACATAACTTATGCCCTGACTGTAAGCAGTGCTTGTCCTTCCTCTGTATGGAGGCCAAGACAATGTTGTTCTCCTCTGTCCATGTAAGTAACGAGGGAGGGGGTGGGTGAAAGAGAACTGGAGCGTAGTTTTTGGTTGTGCACACGTAACAAGGCTTTGATTTTTTACCCCTCTGTGCTGTACTGAGTCATAACTCTGTCTTAAGCTGTCGAGCATGCTTGCTGCTCCGTGGGTCTTCTGTAGTGATACAGCTGGTGAAGAATGATTTTGTTGATGTCAAAATACACTCTGTTTTTTAAGGGAAGACTTTAACAAGGAATCTAGGTTGCTGCTTCAGGATTTTCTTTAACCGTAGAATAAGCTCAGGTTTGTATGTTTTGTTCTGCAGTGAGTATTATTTCAGCACAGAAAATTTGGAGAGAGACTTCTTTCTGAGGAGAAAGATGGACCAACAGGGATTTCTGCCTGTGTCGCTGATCGCCAGTTTCCGCCGGATGCAAGCTCTGACCACGAATGCTGCACTCATTTTGGAGGTAAAATCATCCAGAAGCATGTGTTCGAAAAGTTGCTTGGTTAATTCTGTGCTGCCATTTAAAGTCAGTGCTATGAAGTTAAGCAAATTTTCAGTTTGTAATGACGAGAATTCTATAATGAGGCTGTAAGCGGCCAAGTTGGTGAGTTTTTTCCTTTTTTTTGGTGGTTTTTAATGTCATAATATGCTTGTCACACAGGCCCTAAAGGACAGTACAGAGGTTGAAACTGTGGATCAGAAACTAAGAAAAAGGGTTGATCCAGAAAAGTGGCCAATTCCGGGTCCTCCTCCGTGCAACCTGCCTCCAACTGACTTTTCTCAGCTCATCAATTGTCCAGAATTCATACCAGGCCAAACTTTTGGCTCACATACTGGTAAAGGATTTATTTTACAGAAACATAAGTTTAGTGCTGTCTGTCTAGCTTAGGAAATTTGCCTCCTGATACTGATTTCATAATAGAAGTTGTACTTTTGGTAACAGTTTATTCAGCTGCTCTGCCTGCCAGCCTTGCACTTGCCAAGTCACATGGCTGATGTGAAGTAGATAAAAATGTCTCTTGTGTGTTATGGCTGTGACCATTCTCCAGAATATAGAATGGTGGACTGCAGTCCTGTGGAATTAGTAATATCAATCTTAAACTAGTCCTAAAATCTGCTTCATTTTTGTGGCAGCTGAAAGTTCACTCTTTATTTGGTGCCTCCTTGTTTTGGACGTGAAACTCATTCACATTATTAATAGGGAGATGGATTTGTTTGCTGACAACCCTTGGCAAGGAAATGCTTTGCTAAAATGTTGGCTGAAATTAAATGAGAAGAATGAAGATGGAGTTAGGCACCCATCCACAGAGCTAGAGAATGGTGTGGAGAAAACATGATCCTAATGATGCTGCTCTGATGTTTTTTTTCTCCTCGACAACACTAATGTCTCACAGCCTATGAAGAAACTTTCCATGGAAATAAGTTCTTAGAACTGATTTTATTCTGAAATGTTGAGTGAACTGTGAAAAGCTGTCTCTTAAAAATGAAAAATTCTTTGATCAGTGTTATGTTTACCCAGAGAGGTAGAAAAATGGTAGCTGTGGTTAAAAGAAAGGCCAGTGAAACAATTGAAAAACAAGCAAAATAAAACCAAACCAATGCACAACAGGAACTGAACTACTGTTTTCTACTGCTAGAGTCTGCACCAAGTTCTCCAAGAGTGGGAAGCCCGCTGAGTCCAAAGGAAAACGCTGAAACAAGTAATTTTCAGACAATGTCTAAAGGACTGTCTACAAGCTTGCCCGATTTGGACTCTGAACCTTGGATAGAAGTGAAGAAGAGGCATCGTGCATCCACTGTCAAGCTAAAGGTAAAATCAAAACCCTTTAAGTTATGTTTAAGTAAACAAATGCAAAACCAACTTTGAGGTTACACTGTAAACCAAGGTTTTAAACATCTTAACATGTGTGATGCTTGAGAATGCGATACATTTTGGGAAATCATTATCCAACTCAAATATAAAACCTTTTCCAACTTAGGAGACTGTTCCCGTACCTGATCAAACACCAGATCAACACCAGCCACCCCCACCTCCAGAGGAACAAGAACAGGAAGAACTTGAATTTTTGTTTGATGAAGAGATGGAACAAAATCAGTGTCGGAAGAATAAATTTACTGATTGGTCAGATAGTGATTCCGATTATGAAATTGATGATCAGGATGTAAACAAGATTCTGATTGTAACACAGACACCGCCATATGTGAAAAAACATCCTTGTGGAGACCGCGCTGGCAACCGCGTGTGCCGTGCAAAAATTACATCAGAACTTGCTAAAGTCATTAACGATGGCTTGTACTACTACGAACAGGATTTGTGGATGGATCAGAGTGAAAATGATGCTATAATGAAGGTAATTCTCTCTAATTTTTGATGTGAAAACCATGCCTGTCCAAACAGTTGCCAAATTAATTACAGCCTTCTGCTGTGTAGTTGTAAAATGTTACGGAAAAGTGACAGTAATTTGCAGGTCTGCTGAATTATCTTTACAGTTGAAAGCAAACCTAAGTTCTTCATGCCACAGACTTGACCAAAACCACTGAATGAACGTGAAGTTTAAGTTTTCCAATGTTTTCTTGTTCTGTGAATAGTTTGTTTCGTAACAACTGCATACCCCTACCCAGAGGGGAAGGGGACGCGTGTCAGAGATGAGACAACGAGAGGGAAGTAGCGCAGTCATTTTAAAGTAGTTTTATATTAAGGTTCCATTTGCCTTGTGGTTTGTTAGAACAATAGTTAAAATGAAGTTACCTAAACGCTGAGTGGTGAGGGAAAGGGGCTTTGTCTGTGCACAAAGAGGGGGCAGTGGCTTCATGGGCAAATGGAGCACGTCCATACAAAAGCAAGCTGACAAAGGTGGAAATGGATGTTGAGAATAAGAGCAAGAAATAGAGGCAGAATTTAGAATATGGAATAAATGGACCAAGAAAACCAGCAAACATGAAGAGGGCAGTGAGAAATAGCAAACTGCAAGAGGGAGTATTTTCTTTTTTGTTGCTGTTATGGACTTGACAATGATTTGGTGAGATTTTGCACACACGGCATGCACAAGTCCCACCTGAGACAGGTGTGTGGGTACTTGGGTGTCGGTTCTGGCGTATTTTCTCCTCATGAAATGCATCTGTTTCTCAGGGTGGTATCTATTACCCTGCTTTGCATTTACAATTTGCTTTCTCTAATTCAGCAAGAGATTGAGAACTTTAAGAAGCTAAACCTCATTAATAAGGACGAATTTGTTAGTCTTGCACCAGAAACTGCTGATCCAACCCAAGAAGTTCCTCCAGGACCTCGAGGGTTCCAGAAAGGTAAGTATGAAAGGATTTGTTTTTTAGAATCTCTGTCATAAAGAACAACGCTGTAGGTGTTTTGACTCTTTCTGCCTGTGCAGTATTTTAATTTTGGTTCAGTCAGCAGTCTGAGGGGGCTTTTTCTTTGCTAATTTTTCAAATTGCCAACTGTTCATGGGTAGCATGGTTTCAGCTGAATGACAAGAAGCTGGCGCTTGTTCTGCTTTGTTGTCACTATCCATCAACACCAGGTGCTCTTTGTGTGACTTGGAATTTACAATGTGTAAAGTTAAACTGAAGCTGTGAAACATTTTATAGGAACCAGCTTTTTTATGGGATACAGGGATGGAAGGAAATGAGATTAGAAGAATTTACTGCTTGTATCGTAACATTACAGTCGCGACGTCCAAATCTTATCTCTTGAGGTGTTTCTTTGAGTAGTGCTATTACCATTTACTGGGTTACATGCTAATAGCATCTCTGAACTAGCTGAGTAAAACCACCTTTCTCCTTCCTGCCTCCATATTTAGCAGAGGAGCTGGCCTGTAATTTCCTAAGTACTGAAGTACCTGCAACAGCAGGAATGGCTCGATCGCTGCCAACAGCAGTCCCGGATTCCCCCCGTTTCTACCCTGGCTTTATCCCACGAACACCTCGCACCCCAAGGCTACAGGATCCCAACAAAACACCCAGGTTCTACCCTGTTGTTAAAGAAGCACGATCCTTTGATGTAAAGGTAAATGGAAAACCAAACTTAAAAAAAAAAAAAAAAAAAACAAACCAGCAAAAGCCTATAAAACTCATGTTTGTGCATACAGTTTAACAAGAATTGAAAGGCAAACAATTAAATGCTTGTACTCCTATTGTTTAACTCCAAAATATTTACTATATTCACTTTTGTATTTCTATTGAATGCTTTTTTGAATCTTCTTCCTTGAAAGTCTTTGCTAAAAGAAGTGTAGTGTTTAAGATTTTTGGTTAGTTACATAACACTAATCTTCAGGTTATGAAACTGTGGTCTTGTGACTTTACAACTTGTTAGATAACAGAATATAAAACTCTTAGTTCTCTGTTTTAAGTGGGAGAGAATGAGTGAAGTCAAATTAGGGAAATAAATCCTTCATTTACTTTCTTAGACTCCAAGAAAAAGAAAAACGCGCCACAGTACAAATCCTCCCTTAGAATGCCACGTTGGTTGGGTGATGGATTCCAGAGACCACAGGCCAAGAACTTCCTCTGTGAGGTAAATGTTGTTGTTGTTGTTGTTCAAAATTTATTGGCAGGTAGTTCTCACTGCTAATGGAGAAACAGGCTATAAAAGGCAATTTATAAATACAGTGGAAGCAAGAAAAGAATGATCAAGAAAGACAAAAATATGGAATACAAGGCTGGCTGGAAACAAGCTGGGCAGACTGGTGTTCACAGCGTTGTTTGATCCATGATACAGCAGTAATGTTACTTGGGGCACTGATGTTCACTTCAGTGGTCATTAAAAATCAGGCATGAGCATAAAATCAGTAATGTTTAATTATCATTGTCCAAAACTGCCTCTGGTTTTGACATATCAGCACAAAATCTGATTTTCTTGGGGTGCACCCAAACCCAGATGCACTGCAGCAGTCACCAGGTGACCGCACTGCAGCTCTTGCGAAGGTCGGGGTGGGTGAAAACTGATTCTGCAGAAAAGCTCTGTTTATAGGGCAGAAATATGTTGGTTTTTTTTCTCCAGTAGTTCCAATGCCTCACCTTCAGAAGGAGCTCCACTGGCAGGTTATGGCTGTACTCCAAACTCTCTTCCCAAATTCCAGCACCCATCTCACGAACTGTTAAAGGAGAATGGCTTTACCCAGCAGGTGTACCACAAGTACCGGCGAAGGTGTTTAGCGGGTAAGCTGCTCCATGCACTTCCTAAAATTTTAGGTAGAAGTTTCCAGACTGTTGTCTGATACCAGTTTTCTTCACATTGTTCCTCATCCTTAATTGTCTTGGGAAAGGCAAGCAAAATTTATTTGGTGCTTCTGTTTTAGGAACCCTGCTTTCCATTTAACTTTACATTCCCTAAGGAAAAAATCACCCTCAAATTTGAACTGAAGTTACCAGAAGAATCTGGTGTGTTTTTTACTAAAGGCGAGGCACTTTAAAATATTCTGGTGAAAAATTAAAATAGTGGTTTTGTTCTTCCCTTTCTTTTTTTCTTCTAGAGAGGAAACGGTTGGGAATTGGCCAGTCCCAAGAAATGAACACACTTTTTCGTTTCTGGTCCTTTTTTCTGAGAGATCACTTCAACAAGAAAATGTATGAAGAATTCAAACAGCTTGCTCTAGAGGATGCAAAAGAACACTACAGGTATTTTTTCTTGAGGCTTTACCACTCCTTTTAATGACTGTGAAGCTTACATACGTCTGCAATGAACGTTTTTAGTACTGCCTTTCACTTTTTGTAAATCTTTAAAATAGCAGTGTGTATAAGTTACTTTAATAGCAGAAATCTGTATATATTTGTGCTTTGCAGATGAATAGCTAAATGGGGCAACATTTCCTGACCTGTAATCAGTTCTGAATTCTACAAAATCCTGTAACTTGTTGACCATGACAAGTCAGTTCTGTACCAACACTCCTAAGATTCTTCCTTCCATAGGTGAAGACATTCTTAACCTCATTTTACTTGTTCAGACTGGTTCTTGCCTTACAAAAATACCAGAAAAATGACCACGAAGGAAATTGTCATTGCCTTTTAGCTCTTGGATACAATTCCCTTCCTTCCACCCAGTTCCCCCACCTCTATTTTCCTGAGCCAAAGAGACAAGGTAGATTTTTGTACCGCTCTGTTCTGTTCCAGGTATGGCTTGGAATGCTTGTTCAGATTTTACAGCTATGGCCTGGAAAAGAAATTCAGGAAAGAAATATTCGAGGATTTCCAAGAAGAAACAAAGAGGGACTATGAAGCTGGTAATTATCACAGGCTTGTCACTGCTCACACTGTGGAAACGTTAGTTGAAGATAATCCCAGTTCCTTGGCGCTGACTTGTTAACTGACCGAGAACAGCTTTTATTCATATTCTTTTTATCTCCAGTTCTCTTGAAAATATAGTTACCAGTGAATAATTAAGTTTTTAATTAAATTTGACCTTTGTAAAGTGGTAAAATTATCTTTTTCTGTTACTAGGTCAGCTGTATGGACTGGAAAAATTTTGGGCTTACCTAAAATACTCTCAGCACAAGACTCCAGCTGTTGACCCCAAACTGCAGGAGTACCTGACTAAATTTAAGAGACTGGAGGACTTCAGGGTGGATGTAAGTTTCAATGCCTGTTTTAAACAACATTTGGTGTACTAATATTTTCGCTGCAAGGTAATCTGAGAGCAGCACTTGATTTCATGAAAAGGCAGCTTGATAAATCCTAAGGGCCTAATCCTTTCAGTCCTACAAGTCTGTGGAAAGGCAAAAATACTTGGCTTCGTGGAAAAACACGTAACAAGTTGCCCCTATTTATTTTCAGCCTCCTATTGGTGAAGAATCTGGCAGGAGGAGATCAGGTGAGGATTCAGGCCACCGCAGACATCAGTCTAACTCTTCTAAAACACTTTCCACCACCAAACCCACCGCTGCCTGTCAGTCCCGGCCGCTGGGAAGCGTTTCCTGTGGGAATGCCGTGCACGCCTCCGCGGGCCACAGCAATGCTGCCACAAAATCTATAGAAAGTGATGTACCAGAAAAATAAGACTTTGGATGAGCTCGGGCCCTCAAGAATCAACTTTGGCATCACTCTCCTGATCTGGAGCTCTTCACGGCGAGGCAATCTCTACTACGTGATTAAAAATGTATGGAAAGACAAAGGATGGGATTCTCTTTTTCACGGGATTTAGTTCCAAAACACTTGCCCTAGGAGAGGTTGCTTTTGGTTATGGGATCATTGGAAGGATCCTAGGGAAGATTCTTTGGCTTCAGTATTGCTTTCCTCAAGCTTTTGTTTACAAAGAACTGCATTCCTTGCATATGCAAAAAATACTTCGAGGGATGCCTTACATTTCAGCTCAGATTTCTTAAAAAAGGTATGATATATACCCATGTTATTTACTGTGCTTTCCTTACCCGTATTCCCCCATTATTTGTATTCTACCAAAGCAAAAAAAGATTACATTATATGTAGAATATTAAATGGAAAGGAAGGATCTATGTGATTGGTTTGCTTTCAAAGCTAACTATCAAAAACTACGTTTTTCTGCAAAAGCACACTCGAGAACATGCAGCTGTATATGAAACTGCATTTCTGGATTCTATTTAAAGATATAGTTTCTATTTTTTTCAGGGCCTCCATAGTTAGTATTTTATTAAGTATGGAGTTTGAGTGGACTTAACTGGGATAGTTTTGCAGGTATTTCCTTCAGTACTGGTTCTTTAATAACTAAAGCAACAGAAAACTACAGGGGAAAATTGAGCTTTTGATTTCATAGTGTCTTAAATTAACATTCAGTATCTACAGTTTGTGCAGATTGTTAAAATAGCCAACTATTCATACTCTGGGCTTGAGAGGTGTCTTCATTTGAATTCTCTTACGATTATGAACTCTAGCAGGAGAGGCATAATTTTGAATTTTTTTTTCTCCATATTTCAAGTAATAATTAGGTTGGAGGGAAACAAAGTATTCCTTGTAAATTTTAATTTTTATTTGCTTTATTTTGCAATATCTGAATGAAGTTCTGCTTAAATTGTGCTCGCTAAGCCTAAATGATTTCAAACAGGTCTAAAGACAATTTCACTGAATGTAAGTTATTCAAATACAAATCCCTTTTTGTAGCTGAAAGAGGGGGGATGTTTATAACTTGTCATGTCTTATTAACTTCATTACTTTGTTTTTAAAGACTCAAGAACCAAGTGAATAACTTCTCTTCCAGGCGCAGGTGAGAGGAATTCCAGCTTTTCAGTAGTTAACTGAAGAATTACTTCAGTTAACTTTTAAAGTTAAAAAGTGATGTCTAGCACAGATGCCTTAAACTGACTGCACAGCCATGGGTGGAGCTTTAAACTATCGGCTCTCAGAGGTTATAATGAATCTGTTAATTTTTCATTGTCCTGTGAATCTCACTGAAACAAATGATGGATGTTTGCATTGAAAGGAGTGGATGGTAGCAGTGACCTTCCCCACAGTTTGTACCATTTCAGCACAAAATCCAGCCTTTTGTCAGTGGCCTGTTCTAAATAAATTTAAATGAACACATACCAAGATTTTAAGTAAATATCCTATAAATATGCTCAAGTGACACATCTCAATCCTGTGTTTGATCCATGCCTTTTGCTACCCATGAAAATGATGCAAATGTAAATTTGGATTGAAATTGTATATACAAGTAATAAATTTAAGATATTTCAATTTTTCATTGGAAAATGTGCAGATTAAGCTTTTAGTGTGTGTAATTTTGTGGTATCTTGAAAAATTTTATAAAAACAACAAAAAACCCTAATAGTGTTGTATATCAACTTTTTTCCCCCCAAGAGTGTGAAGAAAAACAGCTTGAAAGGGTGTAAGGCTGTAGATTAGCACGGGAATTTCTGCTGCACTGAGGGAAACCCAGCCTGTTAAAGGTGGAAGCACTTCTTGGAATGTGAGCCAGCTTTCTGCAAGTTCAATATGGATTTATTTCTGGCATATGATTGGGTATCTGTCAAAAATACGAGAAGTGAATGATAAATGTGGGGGAAGGCAAGGAGAGTGAACACTTTACCTGCTGGCCTCTAGAGTTGCTTGGACAGTGTCCCTTTCGTGAGCTGGACAGAAACACCACCCAAGCCCATCCACAGCTCTGGCTGCCTCTCAGGAATGCCCCTTTCACTTCCCACGGGCTTGAATCTTCCCTCTCTTCCCTTGCAGAGAGGTGGGAAAAACAATCCTTGCGTTGCTGCTTGTTTCACTGTCTGGCTTCAAGTGGTTCACCACCTCAGTAACTGATGGACCTCGTTGCAGGGCCGTAACTTTGATGTGTGTCCAACATCCCTTCCCATGCCTCTTATGTCCATTTATTCCAAACTTAACTATGTCTTAAGCCTAGTTGTGCTCTAACAGTGGTCTGTGACTGACCACTTTGCAAGTCTTGGACCTTGTCTAAAAATTCTCCTGTGTGCTTACTGAAGAATTTCTAGGTTTTTCTTCATTTCTTCCGTTGACAAATAACCATACAAACACTTCAAAACACTACTCTGCCTAAAAACTGATTTTCATCATGCTCAAAATACCGGATTCTAACAGCTTTTTAAAAGGGAAGACTCAAGCTGGCTCTTGTTCCTGTTGGAGACCAGATATTGTTTTCCTACATTGAGCAGCAGTAGCCTGTCTGCGTTTTAACAGAGATTTGGATTTCTGTGGGAGATAAAGCATTAGAATGGATGGAAAACAGTTTGTATTCCTGGCAGCCTCCATGCTGCAGCCTTTGCCTCAGGCACTGCCGAGGTGACACTCCCTCGGCTTCAGGCAGAGAGGACACTCAGGAGTAGCTGAGGATCTCTTCCTGACAAATCCCACAGCTACACCAGGCTGGATCTGTCACCTCAGGAGCTTTCTTCTCTGCTGTCTGCAGCCTCTGTGCTTCTGGGGTTTCAGGTAACCAACCCTTCACCTGCATTTCAGCCAACCCTGGCACACAGATTCTGTCACAGCAAGCTTAAACCCAATCTGTGAGCACCTGTTAGGAAACACTTACCTTTAACCATAAATTAGGAGCCAGGAGAAGGATTTGCTTTCCACCTGCAAGTAAGTCTGCAAGGCCAGAGTTGCGTTATTACTCATGTTAAGGAGGAAAGGAATAAAGAGCCAAATCTTTTGTACTATTCCATACAGAGGAATAGTACCTCTTCCTAGAGGAAATAAAACCCCACAAACTCTTACTGTATTGTCACACAGACTCAAACAAAGCCTATGAAAGGTTTAATTGCTCCCTGCCTTTTACAGTGAAGACAGTAAAACCAAACTGATTTTGCAGGAATAAAAAAAAAAGTTAGAAAATAGTTTAGACCTGAGATATTTAAAGTGAAACAACATCAACAGCAGAGTGCAAAACTGATTTTATATGCTGTGCCCAACTCTGAATGATAGAAAATTTAAACCTCAGCCAAGGAAAAGAAAATCTAGCTCAATAAAAAGATACAAACAAGTACAAGCATGTGAGACAATTCTGTAGTCCTCGCTGGAAATTCAAAATGTTCAGATCAAGTAACAACATGGTGCATTTTTTTTTTTAAACCAAGGAGGTTTGAAAATGTATCTCCTGCCAAAATGAAGCATTTTTGGGAAGCGGTGTACAAAATGAGGCAGAACTGTCAAAACAAATGATGACTAAAACTAATTTAACACCAAGTCTAGCCTAGGAAAACAAGTCATATATTAAACTGGAAATGTATTTTGCTTCTGAAGATGAGAAATTCTTCCATCAAGACCCTCATGTTGCTTAAACAGAATTTAACACAGTATCAACCTGTCATTTTACTTAACAGTGAATTTTGACCAAATGATTGACACAAATGTTCCAAGGTTGAACGCCTCCATCAAATTATTATAATAATTGCACTGAAGTTTGGATGGATCTGATGTTATGCTAAATTATGCTCTGTGTCAACTTTTTATAAATATGAAAGCTACAGTGTGCTTTAAAGCACTTTTTTTAGGTTGTCAGCTTTAGATCACTGGTGACTTTGTATGTAGGATGGATGAGGTTAATTTAAATCCACTAGACATCAAAATTCAGTCTATGCAACATTCTGCTGCCATGGGACAAGTTTTGTATTCTTCAGTTACCATTAAGGTGCTTCAAAGCAAAACTTACCCTTTACCCACCTTGTTGTTCAGCTAATCCTAAAAGTTAAATTTTAAGCATTGTCCTTCTAAAGCAATTTTAAAAACCCAGCAACAGAACTACGTGTAACTTCACTGTGATTAAACTTCACTGCCTTTCTGATAGCAAGGGAAAGGAAAAGACTGCACTTGGATTCTAAGTCAGAGCAGATGCAAAACTATTCTTCCTTCAAAAGTCACCTTTCTTTCTCCAGTAGGAAGTTAGTCCATCAAGCAGATACAAGCATGAGGAACAGCTAACGCTACAGCTGTGCCAGATGTAGCAATACCAATAGCTGCACTGAGTGAAGAGCAGAGAAACTCAAAGCAAGTGTCAAGAACCTCCAGCTATGACTCTGTACAGCAGAAGCTGTAACACATACACGTAGTCTCATGTGGAAGCCTGAGGAAAAACAACTTATCTGATTGTCCTAAGGGAGAGTTGGGCAAGCTGCCTTTTCTTGTTCCACAGCTAGACGAACTGGGTGCCATGATGAGGTGCAACAGCTGTGCAATAGCTACAAGTGAAAGGCATACTGTAAATGTAGTGTAAAACCTTTTATAGTGAGACTTACTTAAAAGAAAAAAATTCCCTAGTGAAGCATCCAGATATAGAACTGGTGTTTAATTACTGCCAGCCCCTGTCCTATGCAAGGAAGCTTTTATTTATCCTCAGTTCCCACTGTTCCATCTAAACCACATATTTCTGTGGTTAGTTACAGCAGCATGCCCAGCATTTCAGCAGAGTTAGATGATTAGCAGACACTCAATCCAAGCCTGGACACTGCACCGTTGCTCAGCTTATAAGGACGTGACTCAAGCAGAAGCCAGTGCATACTGAATTCACACCTCCCAGGAGCGTCCAGCCCGTACAGGAGCCTGCAAACGTAACATCTATGGAGAAACAGCTCCATTTCTGTCACTTCTTCCATGCTAAAACGATTCTATTCCAAAGCTGGAGATGCAAGAAGGAGAATTCAACCTGCCTTCCAGGACACGTGAGTTACACACCATTCCACAGAGGAGTTTTTGTTTATTCATTTCATTTACATCAATAGGAATCTCTTTCAGTCAAATAAGAATAAAAAAAGTAGTCATCCCTGGAATTTCAGAGTTTACAGTTCAACAGAACGTGTATATATATATATAAAAATTGTTACTGTAGGCTTATCACAGGTGAAATCTGCAACCAGAGGTACAAACATAAGCCACGACGCTGCTGTTCTTGTCCTGTTAATGCCATGAGACATATTCCTTATACTCAACATTACACTCAGTTCCTAAAGTGCTTTATTTGTATCACTTCCCTCCCTTCCCCCCCCCCCCC
>VZTA01029662.1:42204-54654 GCA_013398855.1 Mohoua ochrocephala
ATTCACTGGCATAGGTTTAGTCTCTTAAATACAGCTTACCTGAGTAAGTCTTCGAGATTCCTCAACAGCTGTGACTTGAAAGGGAGAATAACTCCACCAGGACAAGGAACAGCATTAACAGCGGTGGCTGCTTCATCTATCCAAGACTTCTTGCCCTTTTTATTGCATCATATTCCAGCTCTGCTTAACAGCTTCTACACAAAGTCTGACAGCACATGTGGTATTGTACATGCTTTATTAAAATGGTACTCGTATTTACAATATCTGCAGAAACAATCCCTCCCAAGTCTTGCATTCAGACAGACACACACACAGACACACGCGCGCAACGCCCCTTCACTCTACGGGGGTGTGAAGGCTATGCTCCCAAAAGTTAGGCAGCTTCTGGAAGAGGAGGAAGGGAGACTTTTTTGTGTGTTTGTAATTCATTAAAAAGAAGCATGGGAGTATGCATTTGGCCATCACAATGCTAATTTAAGTATATGTAGTATTAACATATGGCAGTAACACTGAGTACTCCTCTTTTACATTCTATACACAGAATGACATCAAGGTTTTCCAGTCAACAGAACATTCCGATTCAGTCTCACTGCTGCTTGTAGTGACTATGAAACCGCAATTTGGGGGCTGTCCCTTAAAACAATTCAAGTCTATGTAAGCGAAATAAGGCACAATTAATATTTGATTTGACTTAGAGGATGGGAAAAAGGGGGAGAGGCAGGCTTCAGATAATAGTTGTCGCAGAAGAAACTTTTTTTACCCAATCCTTTTGAGAAAAGGATGAATTTTATCCCCATCCTAATCTACACGGACTTCTCTTAGAGAACTGAAGTATTCTGCCGGGCTACTAACGCCCACATACAAAACAAAATTGGAAATTCACATTTTTAACACCGGCTTCAGTAGTCTCACCTACTGATGCTGATGTGGATGAGTACATCTTTCTTTAATGCTGAAGGAGAAGACACACACGAAACAAGATTCAAACCTTCCTCTGAGCTTGAAGACTCACGTCTTTTAGAGAGCTTGTAAGATACACTAGTTGAAGGCTTCAGCTTACTGATAAAAAGGAATAGCATTTTTGCCTTTAAATCCCTGGCCCCTCTTCACTAACGAAGCCTAACCAGACATTACAAATAAACTGCAACAAAAAATTTGGCAGCACAAAGAATGTCTAGTATTCAAATCTTCATTTGTGAGTATATTATTTTCCTTGTACAAAACCTGTTGAATGTTTTTTCGCAGCAGATGTACTGTACCCAAAGATGCAGGACATTCTGTGATGGGGAATAAGAGGTTGCAGTTCCGAAGGCCCCTGACTTTGGTTGTTTACAAAGTTCATTCCTGTTTAGTGTGATCCTTGGTATCTTCCTCATCTGTGTATTCTGATGGTTCTTCCCCTGGTTTTAGGAGTCTACCTACGTAGTCATATTTTTCTGAAAGAGATTTATGATTCCATTAAAATTAAATACAAGCTGCATTTGCTTGCTAGCCCATACTACTGCAAATTCACTTTTTCTCCTACACACTACAGTTCTAAATCTCAATCACTGAAATTGATGGTAATTTAGCAGCAAGCTCGGCCTCCTAAAGCAATCTTTCTACCATTACTTTCTGTAACTGTGAGTATTTTGTTTCCATTCTCCTCCAGCTGATCAGGCAAGATTTATCACCCGAGGGCTAAAAACTGCTGCTCTTCAATCCTTCAGCCTGTTTTGATTTCAATTAGTGTGAAAAATGATTCCCCCTCCCTCCAGAAGCATACCTCCATATTTGTCAGAAATTATTTCAAGACAAACTCGTTCAACCCTTTATGTTAAAACCACTCTTAGTCCTACGGATAATTCCATGGCATCCAAAGCCAACAACCTCGAGCGGGAGTTCCACCAGCTAAGCTGATGAGATTTCAGAGTGAAATTCTGAGCTGAAGAGCTAAGAGAACAGTTTTCTTGTATAAAATTAAAAGGTTAACAAAGCTCTAGTAAAATATAGTGAAAGCCTCTCTGTGGAAGAAAGGCCTGAAATCCCTGGTCTTTTCTTAACAAAGTTACATTGCACACACATTAGAGGGGACCTCGCTGCAGTCTACAACATCCTCATGAGGGGACAAGGAGGGGCCGACACTTCTCTGCGGTGACCAGTGACACAACCCTCAAGTTTTGTCAGGGGAGGTTTAGGTTTGGTATTAGAGAGAAAGATTCTTCACCCAGAGGGTGGTTGAGCACTGGAACAGGCTCCCCAAGGTCACAGCACCATCCTGAGAGAGTTCAAGAAGCGTTTGGACAATGCTCCAAGGCACAGGGTGGGATTCTTGGGGATGGTCCTGTGCAGGGCTAAGAGTTGAAATTGATGATCCTTGGGGGACCCTTCCGACTCAGCATATCCTGTGATAATACTACTGTCAACATCCCTTTAAAAGCTTCCCCAAGCCCAAATCAGTCATTTTTATTAAAAGCATTTCCTTAAGCTGATAATTCGAGAATTTACCTTTAAATTGCATTTCCCACTCTCTTACACTTTCCATCTGTACAGCATTTAAGTCCGATAGGTCATCATATTCATCTCTGAGTGCATCTTTATCTAGACAGAAAGTTGCTAGTCCCCTGGAGGCATCTCTGCCAGCAAATATTCCATATGGACCCTCTGAAAACAAAAAGACAAAATTGACACCTTCACGTCTTTGTTTACGGTGACCAAATCTCAGTTCCTTACGTAGTCTGCCAAAGCCATACATTAAATTTCTGCAGTGATGGGAACAGCAGCAGTTTCAATGCCATGGCTGTTTGACATTCAACAGCACTGCAATTCAATCTTTAATATCACTAGGAGATAAAGTCTGCTGAGAGAAGCAGAACCAGGAAAATAGCTTTGAAGGGATATCTGGAAAAATCCCTGTCAGTTGATGCAAGCCAGTTGATGCAAATTCCAAAGGGACCAGAGGCTGGAATTCAAAAGAAATACACTTCTATTAAGCAACGCATTGAATATTTACAAGTCAGCTATGAACAGAAGCAAACTGCATAGACATCTTAATTAGAGATCCATTATTATAAATAAATAGAACTTAAGAGGGCTTATTAATGATTTCACTTCACTTACAGAATCACAAGAAGTTTCTACATCTTTTGTGACATTTCTTACTTCTGAGGAAATCACTTCACTTATTTTGGGCAGTTCCCCCACACTCTTAGCCTGTAACGCTCTTGAAAACAGCACAAATTGTCACATTAGGAATATAAAGCAACTGCTTCCTCTGTGCTTTTTGACCAGTGCAGAGCAGCACAAATATCCCAATAAAATTTTGAGCGATGACTGCGAAATATTATTACCAAGAGAAATGGATGTTTTGCAAACCAACAATTTGCAGGATAAGGTTGGTAACTGGCTTTCTCAAATTTTAATTAACTGAAAGAACTTTAAGCGTATTGTCATCTTAGATTTTCTTGACCTAAAACCAAATACCTTAAATTCAGATCAGTTAAAACACCCAAACCAATACAAAAAGAAAAACCACTTTAAAATTTTCTGCACTAACTGCAGCAGCCTAGCACCACGGAGATACCCAAGGCTTGCTACAGAGTGGTCCCTACTTGGTGATAAACAGGCCAGAACCCTTCTCTGGCTTACCTCTCGACAGTGGCCGTCAGCCTGAAGAAAAGGCAGCACCCATGGGCAAGAATGAACACAAGCAAGTGGCAACACACTGTCCTTCACCCCCTCTATTGCCTGCTGGAGCACCTCAGACCTCTTCTGCACCAGGACGAGCCATGGGGAATCATTCCGAAAGGCTGGTTCCTCCCAGGCCGCTCGCTCCAGCCACCACACCTATCTGCTCTTGCCGGGCATTGACTCCAGGGTTGAGACAGAGGCTGAATGCAGCAGGAAGAATTCCTGAAGTGGGGAACCTGAGTACCATATGGATTAGAAGAAACTACGTCCTCACCAGAACTGGTGTCGTCTCTCCACCCCAGAGTGCTTGGCATTGTAAGCTGCTTACAGTCAAACCTGAGAACAGAAGGTTGTCCTGTGTGCCAAAGACAATTCCCTTGTCTCTCTGGAAATAAACCACCTTATTTCAAAGCACAATTTCACAAGAAACAGGTATCAGAGAACGAACTATCAGCTGGAAGTTTGCACTGTACCAGTCTGACCATAATGATGAACAGCATCTCTGCTCATCCTTTTGGGTATTTAGCTCCAGGAACAGCATTCACAAGAACTACCTCAGGGATCAGGGACTTCAGGTACAGTACTTCAGAGAAACAAAGGCAAGAGGGCTATCTTTCCTATTTGCATCCCAAATTAGGTATTTATTTGAAAAGCAGGATTTAGAGACCGAAATCAATCCTATATCAACGCACTCTGCATGCTCAGTCACTTCCACAGAACAGGCTAAGGAGGCAGCAATGACCATCATTTGCAACACAACACAGTTTCTTCAAACAAAAAGTCCTGCTTCATGCAAAACAGCAGTCATTGAAGTGATCTTGTTTTTGATGTTCTGATTGAAGAACAGGGGAGCTATAAACAGCTCTTACAAACACCACATTTAGTAAATCCTTAAAAGCAATTATAAGTTGTTACCTAGTGACCCCACCAACAGCATTCTGTCCCCAGGTTTTCCTTTCTCTGAAGTGTTTCAAGCAAGTATGTCCATAAATCCTGCTATTTGCACAAGGTGTTTTCCAAACTCTTGCTAAGCAGAGAGTAGCACCCTGCTCCCCCCCTTCCCTTCTACCCTGTATTTAGTGGTTTATGGAGTTTCACAGCACCTGCTGAGATGCCACCTCTTGGTCCACCACCTTGATTCCAATTATTTATATTAAAAAGAGAATGATATTACATTTACCTGTATCAAGCACTGACCACTCTTTAATCTCAATAATACACTTAACTGAAAGCATGAAAGCTTTTAGAATACATCAGCCTGCATTAAGATTAATGGATGCAAAATTTCTGCAAGTTATCTTGTAAGCTCAGATGCCATTACACCAGTATCTTTTTTCTTTCCTAAAACCGAATTTGAGTGTTAACATTCCAGAACGTTTATTACAGAAGTATTCAAAAGTCACAGAGGAATCATCAAGCCAGCTCCAAGCACTCAATGGAATGCTAACTTGTAAAAACCAACCTTTGGACTCAGTAGACAGCGTTCTAAATTCCAGCTCTGCAAATGTAACTGAGAAATGTGTCCTATTCTTTAATCCTATACTAAAAGATAAATATTGAACTGTGATTATTCATAAATAGTGCAAGCTTGGCTTCACCTTAGTTGCTAAAGCAGAAGTTCAGAGATCTCAGCATGAGCAATCTACTTCAAGATTTAAAGCTTCCATTCAGGTGCTCCTACACAGAGTTTAAATACAGTATTTTGTATTAATACAAAACATACAGATCTGGGGTTCTGCTCTAAGACCTAGTCTATCACTCACTTTTATATAAAATACCGGTGCAACAGTCTTAAAAAGGTATTTTGCAGATCAGATTTCATTGTACTTGGAGAAGTGTCCAGGAAGGTGCCAGCACATAAAACCCCAGGGAGAAAACACCCTTCAGGAACATGATTATGAGGTAGAGACATCAGTGCAATCCTAGACACACTCCCACGGAGTTCTTTCATGGCCTGATGCAATTTGCTCTGCAAGCCCTACCCACAGTCCTCCTTTCCTTTCCTTTTGTCTGCCCACCTATTTAGCCTGGCTCCTGCTGTAAATAATTGATTGCAGCATGACATGACAGACACGCTGGAGAGAGGGCAGGAAGAGCGGCTTGGAGCACAGGTATGTAAACCAAAGCAAGGTGTTGAGACTGTATCACAAAATTTCAGTGGGTTTTTTTTTGCTGTATCCCCAAATTAGCTATTTCAAAGTCAAATATGTCTTTTAAAAATTTCCTCCTACTTCTATTTGGTGTACCACAACAACAAGAGTCAGGAAGTGTCAAAACCAATTAAAACACGTCTGCTACATGTTAACTGGCTATATGGAGGCATGAGTATTCCAAAAAGGAGAACTGTTCCTTGAAGAATGCTTTTCTTCCCATCATGGCTTTCATACATTAAAGCACTCTGTTTCAGAGCCTTTGTTTATTTTAGCCCTGAGACCAATTATCAAGCCCACATATTTGCCTGCCTATCTCCACATCTGTACCTCCACGTTCATACACTGCATTTCCCCTGTATAAAGTCCTCATCTCCCTTACAACTCCACCTCGTATAAAGTACGCCCTTCTCTAAGCTACAACACATGCAAACCGTTGCTACCCACCACCTGCAGAGCTTCACTTCCTTTCAGAATCCAGTTAAGAATCTAGCAGCCTCGATGAATTTGACATCCTGTTCCAGTCTGACATTTGTCTTTATTCACAATAAACTGGGTAGCTTGAGAATTGGTGAAGTCAAAGTCTCTTCAGACAATAAAAGTGCATTCAAGATTTCTGCATCTCATAGCGCTGTTTTGGTTCGCTAATGAAGATGCAGACAAGGAAAAATCTATTCAACCTAAAGCACCGTATTAAAAATTTTGAACCATAAAGTTTTTACTTGGAAGCACTGCTTCTAATTGCTTCCTTCAAAACAGGCTAAACTGGATCCTGGAACAGCACACGTTTCAATTTTCAGCCAGTGTGGCCAATAGTTCCCCCAGCAAAACCTATGCTGGTATCCACCTTCAGAGTATATCCCTGGCTGCCAAAGAGGCTCCCTGACCATTTCAGTTCAGCAGCAGCTTTGTGGAACATCCCAGACTATTACTCCAACACCAGTAATGAAGGTGAACATTGTACACTGAACTTTGGATCTCTCCAAGGGACAGCACGGGGAATACACCACAGATAGCCACATGTGGACTTTATAGCTAATGAAGTGATAGGTAAGCTAAGTATTGGACTCATTTTCACAAGGTCCATCTGATTTCTCTACAGAAGCCACACAGGTTAACAACACGGTTCAGTTTTAAACCAGCAGCTTTGGTTTCTCCAAGTAGTCAAAAAGCACTTCAAAGCAATCACCAAATACGCATCTGTGGGCTCCACACGGCTACTGGAAATAAACCCCAGTTTTGGCTGAAGCTCAGATACTCATGGACAACACTTGTTAATCTGCAGACAGGAGTAAGGGCTAATCTCCCCTTTAATGTGAATTGGAGCAAAGGGAGACAGGCTACAAAATTATTAACAACTGCATTATTTTATCACTTTGCCTACTTTTTCTACTCCAAATTGAAGTGAAAACTTCACTGGCTGCTTCAAATCTTCTGTCTGAATCCTGGCACGTGCTTATTCAGTTTGTGGCATCTTTCACGAGAGAAAGAAAAAGCTGAAAGTTAGACGAAGCCATTTGGAGATGCAGCTTGAAAGCAGAAGGTTTCTAATAACATTTATCACTGGGAATTCAAGGTGACATAATTTTAACTTTACTGCTCCAGATTTACATGAAAGGAAAGATGTGGGTCAATTTTAAGTTACAACTTGCATGGAAAGTATGTGTTCTTAGGAGACCAATCCACATGCTAAAATGGGAACTCTACAGATGTGAAGTCTACATGGGAACTGCCTAGAAACAGGGGTCTAAACCTGACTCCTCTGGCACAAGGCCAGAGAGTCTCACTCTCTCTTTTGCTTACTTGCTTTTTAACTCTGAAAAAAAAAAAGTGCAAGAATCAATGACCCAATTTCAACTAAAGGGGCAGACAACAAGCATTGCTAAGGGAGCCTGTAGTCCAGCAGTCAGGAGCTTTCTGGAAGACAGCTGCATTCTTGAGAAGGACCTACATTCCACATCCTGGTTTAGTGAGAAACGCTCCAACCACTAGTTTATTTCCTAGTAAGACAAGCAGTGCCAGCCAGGTTTTTTGATTCAGTGAGAGCGATGCCGCTGTGTACTGGACATAACATCTACACATCACTAACAATGATGTCACTGTCACATTTAATGTATCCTGCTTTGAGCGTACCTGCTTCCTCGGGCCCCACAAATGTCAGGTGACTCAATGATCTCAGAGTTTTTTTCCAGCCTAATCAATTCTGTGACTGGAACGTGACTGGTTTAAATAGGAACTAGGAATTTACACTGACCTCTCATCAAACACACGTTTGGTTCAAGTTTTGAGGAATATACTGAGGTTGTGAAAAAGGGAAAAAGAAATTTAAAAAACAAGAAGGAGAGAGCTGACAGACACACAGAGCAGAAGCAGAGGAGACAGAGTGCTGATCTTCGTGCACAACACCACTTTACTGCTCTCCATGAACATGGCCTGGAAGCTCAGAACAACAACCTCCATCCTGGTAGCAAAGGCACTACTCCCTTTAACCAGGAGTATGGAAACAACCTCTCACCAATATACCTGTATACACCTTTTAGTTTTACTGCTTCTGGCTGGAACTCCACCTCTTTATGCAGAAATGCTATTTCTCTGAAAAGCTGCATCCCAGGGCGAGAGACACCTCCACTACATAGACAACCAAAGAGCTGACAAACATCAGAACCACTAAGACCTTATGCACTTCACAGAAAGCATTTCTTTCCCCCAGTCTTATCCTCTGCACTTATCTGTAACCCCTCAGCCTGTTGTGTTCTTAAGATAAGGCTACCCTTAACAGTATTCTCCAGATACAACACATGCAGTGTCCCTCCTGCACCACTTCACTCTAACCATACCCTTGGAAAGGATGTATGGAAAAGCACCATTGCCATGTGGTCAACAGAGACACCGTGAAATTCACAGCACTCGGTTCCAAAGGAAGCCTAACACCGTCAGATTATTTTTATACAAATCACCGGAAAAAATGACACTGGTTACTACAATGACATAAAGTCAGTTTTCCCTTCGCGGAAAACGAACTACGATGGAATATTTTTTGTGGAAGGAACTACTACTATCTCATCTATTCTTCTTGGCAAACTTGGAAAATCTTCGTGACATCACGAAAGATGAGTGGGATGAGAAGTGAGTTGACAGTGACAACATACTGCAGTGAAGGAAAGTCAGGAAATTGATTTTTTTAAGATCATGAAACATTAAGAACCAAGAAGTGACGCGAACAGTTGCACACTCAGGGTTGCACATAATCTTGCTTTGTCATGCTCAAAGATGCACATTTTTCATAAATGCACAAAGTGTTTGCTAAGTTAATCAAAACCTGTTTAAAGCATTACCTTGGCATGCAAATTTAAATGCTAAATATTAAGATTTGCTGACATAAAGTACTTTAACTCTTACAATGCTCTCCTACTGACAAATATACAACCAGAGATCTTGATGTGAACAAACACAAAGTTCGATGTTACAGTAAATGAAAAGTAAAAAACTCTCTCTCAGTGAATGACATAAAACCAACACAGCACACACAAAAGGTATTAATGACTAGACCCTAAGTCATGAGATGTGATTACAGATGGGAAATCGTCCTAATAGAGGTTCTCTGACAGTCTGGCTACGTGATATTTTTAATAGTGAACCACTAATTGTTTATTTATTTCTTTTGGAGTTGGTGGATGATAAAGGGAAAGGCAATTAATTAGATTTAATAATCAGTCAAAGCATTCTAGGTCACTTACTCATCTGGGCACAAGCACAAGTGGCATTTAATACACCTAAGTGAAGTCTTGAAACAAATGGTGTATTTGCAGGACAGAGCAGCGTTTTGGAAAAGAACTTGGCAAGTAAAGTTGTAAATTAAGAGCTCAATGTAAGCAAAGTGGTTTTTGGAGGCAGAGACTGTTATATGTGCAGTGTAATCTTTGTGATCCAAATCATTCTTTGCTCTTAGTTAAAATACATTAAGACATACCAAAGACTAACAGGATACCAATGAGATAAACTGTGGAAGGCTTAAAGAAGACAACATGAGAAAAACAAAAAAATTGGGAAACATTTGGATTAAATGTTAGAGACAATGAAGTTTTCAGTCATGGCTGTTCGAAAGGATGGCTTCAACGCTCTATCATTATTTGAAAATACCTTAACTGTATGCATGTGAAGGGCTTTTCAATGAATGGACCAAAGTGTAACAGGATTCGCTGGATGGAAACTTAAAACCAGGACAACTTTGAATAAAATCAGAAGTTTGGTGGAAACTTTAATGGAATCTCAATTGTTGGACAAAAATCTGGACTAGATGACTATTTTGTGCATTTTAAACTTTCTGCTGTAAGTAGGAAAATAAGGAACACCTTGGCATCCAAACTACACTGAAGGAGAAAAAACAGACCTTACTATCAGGACATGAGAAGCCACCTGGGACAGCCACATTATTCAACATCAACCCAGCACTCCAGACTTGCTCAAGACTGACAGTGGCACTCAGCCACTGCTTTCTGTTGCCTTCAAAGCTGAAGCACTCCTTCTTCACATCAGTACCTCAACAAACTACTAAACTTCCACAGTCAGAAACTGAAATATCAGCAAAGCCACTGTCCTCAACTCTTTCTTCTATTAAAATTTGGCCTTGCTTTGTTGGTATGCTTTGTGCTTCCCTTGCCACACTCCAGCTACGAGATGTAAAATTTCCATGAGAACTGCTGTGGGCATCTGGCTACTCTGGCTGAAGTCCTTCTGAAAAGATCTCAACCAGCTGTAGGAGACTTTTCCACCTGAACTCTTCTCCGGTCTTTAAAGCCTGCAAACTGCCTACCAGCATTTTTCTTCTCAGCCACAAAACAGTTGCAAGAAAAAAACCCTGATATGTCTCCAAAGAGGGAAACCACCTCAGCACGATTCAAAAATCAGCATGTTTGGCAGAGAACAAACAGCTGATGATGCACTGGTTGAGCTTCACATGCAACACCCCAAGTTACAGATCTGATAGACGAAAATGATGTCACTTCTGTTGGAAAAAGGCAATCTTTCTGTACAGGGACAAAAAAATAAAAAAAGCCTTTGTCCCTCTCCACGAAAAGCTAGAAGCATTGCTTTTAAGGAAACCAGCTGCTACCAGTTATCAGAAAGCAGATTGATGTCCTAGAACATTAAGTTTTAGCTTCCTCACAATACCAGGCCTCCAAAGGTTGACAGCGTGAACCACTGATGGTATCTAGAGAGGAGAGCCTAACATTTAACTCAAGTTTGATACACAACAGGGAGAAAGTGAATGTTTAGATCGTGGTTCAGTATTATTTCACGGAGCACTCTATCAGCTTACTGGTGTTTTAAGTTTCATGCAGCATATGTATTACCTGCATTTTATGTCAGTTAAAAAACCCCTAAATAAGAGAGACAAAAGAACAAGCTTGATTAAGCGTCATGAAAGCTGCAGCTCACTGGGCTGCATTTTCTCAGCTTTACTGGTTAATAAACAACGTAAAGCACGGCAAGGTACTTCAGATTCCATCGTGAACTTTTACAGTACCCAGCCAAAAAAGCATTTTGATTCAATTACAGCAGTTTCAATTTCTGCAACTGGTATCACAAACTTTGAGAGTAAAGTAGTTACAAAATTCTAGCCCAGTTCAACCACAGAACTGCTTGTCCCTTCTCCGCCAAGAACCAAAGACTTGTAACACGCCAGCTCTGTACTTTTTCTTTTTGTAACCTCAATTATTAAATAATAATAAATGATTACTTAACTGGAACTATTTCCTGGGGGAGTGGGAAGTATCCTCTCTGCCCTCCGCCCCTCTCACAAGGAAGACTGCCATGCCTACTATGAAAACTCCTGCATAGTTTGATTAGATCAAGTTTTCCAAACCACCATTGTTTAAAGAAGAAAATTATCAGCAGTCATAACCCTCATTTCCTTTGGCATCAGTCGTGAACACAGTGCTCACCAGTAAGTTTACCCACCTCATTATTAAGAATGCTGTTTGTCATGAGAAAATATGCTGCAGCTTCACAGTGTACAAGGTGAATACAAAACCAGAACATTTCTTTGAAGCTCACTTTTCTGAACCTTTGAAATACACATTTCCTCTCCGAAGAGGAGTGCTGTCTGTCTGTCTGTTTACGAGACTGGCTCGATTTCTGCACTCTTCCCAACAGCAACAACACACTAGTCCCAGAGCACTCCTTGCCTGTCTGTATCCTGACTAAAAGTCATACTCAGTACGGCATTTACACCTAAATAAATAACCAGCTGGTTGGTTTCCTCTCCTGAGCCGTGAGCGCTAGAACGAAGAAAGCACTGCTCAGCTGCACTTGGGAAACCTACTAGAAGAGACAGAAGGAAAAAAAAAAATAGAATTAACCATGGCACATCCAAATCAAGGCATCTGGGAAAATGACGGCTGCCTGAGGAAAACCCGGACCCGCTGAGCATCACCAATGTAACACCGCCGGTGGGTCCCAGGCCGGGACTGCCCCCATCCCCCCGCCGTCTCACCGGGCCCGTAGAACTTGCTGCCTTTGGTCACGTCGAAGACTTTGCCGTTGACAGCCAGGAGGATGCGAGGGTTGCGAGCGCCGTCGAACTCGCGCAGCTGCTCCAGGGAGAAATCCCGGCGCTTCATGCGAGGCA
>VZTA01029662.1:55249-100564 GCA_013398855.1 Mohoua ochrocephala
CGTTAGAGCCGCGGGGCGGGGGTGTCGCAGGAGGCGCCTGTCCCTGCCACCGGCGAAAGGGTCGAAGGCCGGCGGTGTCTGGCCACCGCGGTGCGGCCACGTCGTGCAGCGCCCGCTCGGCAGCTGCTGAGTGAGCGACACGTCTGCCTGCGCAGGGCTCTGAGGCGGCGGCGCTGCCCGCTCGGGTGACACAGGGCCGGTCTGTGAGGCGGAGGAGGCGAAGCCTTTGGAGGCGGCTCAGGGGGCTGCCTGGTGCACTTCGCTGCTTAGGGTGAACGTGCCCTTCCATTTTTGGCTGTCAGGAAACGGGGCGATTGCCAGCAGACGGCTGATGCACTAGGATCACCTCCCGTGCTGTGAAATACATCACTGGCAGCACATAGATGGCTCTCGTATACCTCGTTACGTACTACTCGTGCTCGGGAGTGAGTTTGCTCAGTTACGTGAGGAGAAAGACTTCTTAAGGGTTTCATTATTTCCAAGGGGAGACAGGGTGCGTGTAGATCGCCTCAGCAGGAGGACACCTGCAGAGAAGACAAAGACCTGGAAGCAGAATTTAGCCCTTCTGCACCTATCACTTTGTGAACGTGTTCCCAAGCAGCACTGACCATCTCATCGTGTAATACCGAAGAGCTACTCTATGAATGTGTAACAGGGCCCAGGGAATGTAAGCCTGGCTCAGCAACTCTCTCCGCGGCTGGTACGGGGAGTACTTTGGACTCGAGAAACGCTGTTACTCCATGTAACTCCGTGGTGCTGAAGCATCCCTGCCTAACAGCAGCTTTAGGAGTAATTCGCAATCGTGTAACTGGCTTGGAAAACTCAAATGTTTTCACAAAGCTGGGAAGACCGTGCAAGGGACTAAACCCAGTGGGAAATAACATTAAGGATGCTTGGCATTTACATGAAGCCCCGAGTTTTCAACACCCTGTTTAATGATAAGGTGTTTAATCTTCTGCCCTCTGAGCCGGTTCGGTAATGACTACCTCTGTGAGGAAACAGGATAAAGTTCTTGCTAGTTAAAGACCTGCAATTAAAATACTTACCACTATTCTCCTTAACCCAGCAGGCTCTATTTAATATATGTATAAGTAAACACTATTAAGAAAGTCCTTTTATCTGAACAAGTCACAGCTTGATTGTGGTTAACAACAGTTTTTATTACAGAATTATAACATGTTTAAATTGTCTGGGCACAGCTATGGTGCAGATCAGAAAAAGACGGAGTCACGGTCTTATCTCTGGATTTCCTTCCCTCCTAAGTTTAATACAGATTTTTCCACATCATCTTAATGTGTTCTCTTGACTTCCTTTGTATTTCAAAGATGGGTTCAGAAAACAAAAACAAGTGGTAAGAGATGTGAAGGACTTCTACCCATCTTCCTAGAAAGATCTTGCCTCTAAATTCATCCAGAATGGCTAAATCATTCGACGTGCTTCTTTGAAAACCTGTGGTTTCCCACTGCATGAATGTGGTGGTGTGCTGGATCCTGGCAGGAATGCTTTAAGAAATCGGTGTGGCAACTCCAACCGTTCATTTTAATCTTCGTTTCTTCTGTTCTGGGTGCCTTGGTAAGAGATTATGTTGCTACCTGGGCTTGGCTGGGATGCCTTGGCTTAGTTCTGTGAGCCATGATGGCTATTTGTGATCCTCAGATAGGAGCTGGAAACCAAGAGGAGTTTCAGGAACCTGCTGTAAGGACATGAAATACTTTAAAAGACCACATTTAGAAGAGTTGTACTTGAAAGAATTTAAACACCAGAAAATAGACAAATACTTAATAAATCTGGATTAGACTATTTCCAATCCTGTCAAATTTTGCTACGGTGCTGTTAGCTTGACCTGCCAAAGAAATGCCAGCAAACATGGTTTCTCCACGATGACTTTTTCCAGTGTTTCTTCCTTGCCTGACTGGTTTGCCAAGACAAAAAGTCTGTCCCTGTACGGCGTAAGAGTTACACAACTGACAAATGGTCTCCAAAAGTCTCTCAGCATTGCTGTGCTGCTTCTTTACCTGCACTTCTCAGTGGTTATTTAGGTGTGCACAAATCTTGTTTTGATCTAATTGACAGCCGGCTGTCATAGATCCTGATCCGTGATGGGGAAGCCCAGGTATAGCTCATGTATGTAATTGCAGGAGTCAGGGGAGTAATTGCAGCAATATGACTGAAGGAGTGAAAGTTGGGCACTGTGGGTTTTCTATGGGGAGAAAACCCTCAGAATTTTTCAAATTCTGACATCCATGCACAGCTAGTTCATTCATATGGATTTGATCTGAAGAGCAAACTAAATAGTGATAATATTTACATGTGACAGTTACCCATAAAGTGCTTAGTAAGCCCTGAAAAAATGTATAAAAGAGATTTCTAATTACAGATGTTATCGCTTTGGTTGTTTTTGAGTAATTATTTAATTTTGTGGGGGTTTTTTTCCCTAAGAAAATTTGAAGAACACCTAGAAAGTGAATAACTCATCCCTATATTCACACGCAGTCTCATCTCGTTCTGCTCCCTCATCTTCTGGATAACTTATCCATTAGGAGGTGAGTGCCTCAACTCAGAGTTACACTGTTCACTTTTTCTTTTCAGTCACTGCTTATTCCAGCCTCTCGAAAGAAGACTGAACTCAGGGAAAAGCACAAGGAGAGCACGGCTTTACGAACAGAAATTGAACTCTGACACCAGCCACTCTCATGGCTGAGGCCTATTTTCCATTGATTTTGAAGCTGAAGAAACATCTCTTATCACACAAGGACAGGCTACATTCAGGACAGATTAGGAGGTGGACTGTGTGTGAAGTAATGTAGGGATTTCTGAGTAAATTTGGAGTCGCAGAACAATCAATCGGCTCCATTGATCTGGGGTATTTTTAAACCCGGCTTAATGTATGGGATGCACTGACAATTTTGTTTTAAGCTGATACAGCTTGGAAACACTGATGAGGTCAGTGCAATGCTTGATGTCTTATTTCAGGATAGTACCTGCCTGAATTCCTTTACACATATTTATTTCGTATTTATTTTAAGTCCTACATGTAGACCTATCTAAAATTGTTTAATATCATGGCTTATAATGAAGGACTGTTGAATTTTTCAGGAATTTCATTAAAAAATTTGAAAATACAGTATGAACAGTCACAAAATTCATATTGGCCCACTGTGCTGCTTTGGGCTAGGATAGAGTTAATATTCTTCAGACTTACTGGTATGGGGCTCAATTTTTCATTGGTAAAAAAATCAACTGTTAGTCTTTATAAATGGTGTTTTTCATTTTAACTCTTGGGATTATCCTTATAAAATGCTGTCGTGTTTACACGTGCATGCTGTTTTGTAGGATCAAAGCGAAGGAACTAGTGTCTTAAGCCAACATCCATTTTTTAGCCATATCTGTTCCAGTGTTGGTTTTTCCTGGAGAGATTGGCTTCTGTAAAGGGCAAAAGCCATTTAAGCAGCTTACACAGACGTTTATGGCCTCTCTTCCATCCCAAGGTCCGCCTCATTATCGAGGAGGGAGAATGGTAAATACACAGCCAAGTGTAAATGTGTCATAGTAGTGACCTATATATTTTAAATAGGCACCATTCATACAATTCGATGCCTTTTCTTTAGTGTGGTGTCATAATCTAGAACTGCATCATTCACACATAATGGGAAACAGATTGAGATAGAGTTGTCATGATAATTACACCTCTTCCTTGGACAAAGCGTGTCAGGGTTCAGTCACCAAAAGTCCTTCTGTCCTTGTAAGTAAATTTTTCTTCTCCTTTTTGGAAGGGGGTGTGTGAAAACTGTGCACACACATACAGCTCCTGTTCTCTGGCAAGCAGTCCTAGCAAGGAGTAAATTGCTGAAGTCCTCTGTGGCAAAGTCCGTGTTTATTTCAGGGTTTGCCCTTTGTACTTTTCTATTTTTGATGAGGAAAGGGGAGGAAGTCGAGGAATACTGTCAGATTTTGTTTATCAGGTAAGATCATTTGCATCAGCAACTCGTCGGTAGCCTTTGCCACTTTCTAATAAATACTACCTACAAACCCATTGCACAGCCAGAATTTTGATGGATTTGATTAATAAGGTGAATTTTGCTGGTTCATTTCTGTTATTAACACTCACGTTCACTGATACATGGTGTTGTCACCAGAGTCTACAAAACCTTTTCGCTGGCTGAAGACATTCCTCTACTGGAACAGAACACCTTTTCTTTTCTTAGACAGCACAGCCTTTGTGTTACAGTTTGTAAACTGGGGCCTTTATCAGAGAGAAGCCTGACAATGTGTTTCTTTGGAATCTCAGATCAACAAATCCTCCTTCTCTAGTTTTGCAGGTACTCAGAGAATGGAAGGGCCAGTTAGGAGGCTGAGCAAAGCCACTTCTACAGATAGCAAAGAACTGTATCTCATTCCCAGTGACATTGCTGTGGAGAGGCGGAAGAGGAACACCAAATTCCAAACTTGTGGCAGGTACAACAGGAACAAAGGATGAGAAACTCTGTCAACTTAATGGCGTGAGGAAAAACGAGGAAAGAAGGCACTTGCTAGAAGGGCGACAAATAGTTTCCAGCATCTAAAGTTTATGTGCAGCTACAAATTCTAGAAAGACTAATTACAAGGTCCCTGAGCAATAACTTGTATAGTGTAGCACATAAAAGTTATGACAGTGCATTTATAGAGTTTATTTTCACAGATTTCACTTCAGCTTTGGTCTGCCAAACTCTACTGGGTAGTTAAAACCAGGGTTTTGTTAGCTGACAGAAGGTTTGATAGCCTTGCTCTTAAACATTTCCTTTTATATGCTTTTAATATTAATGAAGTTGCTTATTCATTTAAGCATTTTTTGTTCACTTAATCATAAAGAAATGGCCATCATGCCAGAATTTTTGAAGAAAAGTAAAGCAACCGACCTGAAAGATCAGCTTTAACAGCATCCTCTGCTCACAGAAAAGCACACGCCAAGATTTATGTTTAATTTGACATGTCATCTGAAAAAGCAATCAACCCTTACCCTATGGAAACCTTACAATGATTCTGGTGCTTTACAGCTGGAATTTATGGCCACCTAACCTAGAGCTTGTTAAAGAATGAGCACCACAGGCCTCTATAAAGCCTCATAACATACAGGCATGGTGGTTTCCAAACCATTTCTCTAGAGCCAAACCACCCTACATATCAGCAATAAACTGCTCCCTAAAACGGCTTCATCTGAATACGCACAGTCTTTCTAATTTTAGTCTTCCTGATTTCTTTTCAAAAGCATGGATGCTTCCCAAAAGTGTGAGTCAGCTCAAACCAACCCCTAGCAAAAAAGTTTACAAGATCCAAACCTTGTCAGAGTCCTCACTTTCAGTTTCTCAAGTGAAGGTGCAAAATGAAGTAGGCTACAAACGAGCGTAAACTGTTGGTAGCATGAAAGGAAGTGTTGTCCTGCCTGCCAACCCCATGTTCTGTTTCAGCAGTGGCTGAGAACAATAGCTGATTTTTCTCTGCAGGTCCCACATTGTCTGGGACTTGCTTCTAAAATAACGCCAGAAGAAGGTAGATGAGGTTTACCCAAGCATGTTGACAACTGCTGATCCACTGCAAGCAATGCCACTGGTTCTGAATAAGGTTCCAGTTTGTCCTTTCAGTGCTTGACGCCGGAAAATAGTAGTTTTGACATAGGTGTGACCAAATTCCTCAAGACATTCAGAACTGGGGTTATATTTCTTCTGGTGTTAAAACTTTTGGGAGGAAAAGTTATTGGCCCAACTTTTTCTGGGGGGGAGCACTCCCTGTGGTAGTTTATGTAGACAAGCCTTATTTGAGAAGAGACAACCGTATCCTTTTGTGAGTAATCTAGATCCTAGAGCGATGAGAAGAGTGTAATTATTGTGCATATAATAAATACATTAAGTATTTAAAGATTTGAAGGACAACTGAAAAGAAGAAGAATGTAATTTTTGAGTGTTGTTATGTTTTCTTGATTGTACCCGTTAGTCTGAGAACATCTGAGGCTAGATTCAGAGTTTCTAATTCACAAGTGGGGTGCACTAGATACCTTGCAAATCATTGGTTATTAAAACCTTTTTGCTAGAAGTAAATAATGGTAAGAAATTAAAATAGGAGCCCTTGACTTGTGTTTTGCACTCACCTAGCAGGCCTGTGTATGACTGAATAAAACACAAGACACTGGAGAAGCAGGCTTAGTGTGTATCTCCATCTGTTATCTCTGTACCCCTGTGTCTTCTTTTCGATTTTGAGTAATGACCAGGACTAAGCTGAAACTGAGTGAGAAATCCATGTTCCAAAGAAGCAGTGCAATATTGTACTTTAACAATCAGTTTGTTAGAATTGGAAACTGGATGGACGTTAGAAACAGCCTGGAGAGAGTCAGAAAGAGAGGTTGTCTTTAACAGAGGTAAGTATTTGGGAACTTTGCTGTTAAAATCTGTGTTTGATGCAGTCTTGCAGAAGTAATCTCAGAGCCTGAACTTTTCGTCCAATGGAAACAACGACCATGTACTTGTAGTAATTTGTGCTGAAAAGGGATTCAAGTATGCAGAGGTGCATAGGAGGGCTCAGGCACAGCATAAAGCCTGTGCAGGACTGTGGGCTGTTGGAAGTCAGAGTAACCTGTTTCCTTCATTCCAGTGCTGTTGGTGGCTGCAAAGAGGTGAAAAGCAGCACAAAAGTACCCACGAGTTTGTCTCCAGTAGGGCAGATATACTGCCAGTCCAACGTCTTCATGGCAGAGAGATGTTACAGTCTGCTTTGTCTTGTGTGTGTTAATTTCTGTACAGACCATAAAGGTACAAAATCACGTACACCAGTGTTATGGAAGAGGCATTGGTACTCTCTGGAGATCATGTTTTTCCCTACTTGAAGAACCATTATGCTACAGTAGACTCATGCCACACAAGGATTTGTCAAATAATGCTGTATTCTATTTGTGCCCATCATAAAGTAATTAAAACTCAATTAGTATGTAGAAGAAAATGAAGCGATGTAAGGTTGTGGTTCTGCAGTAGGTCATACTGAATTTATGAATGTGGGGTTTCCTGGCAGTTGAAATTTGATCTGTATTGGTGTGAGCACACGACTGCATTTTTACCAAATGAGCCAGAGCATATGTTACATTGTTTATTCAGGGTTTATGCCAGCTTTCTGTCAGTCGAGCTGGATAAATTATGCCTGATCCAGCACAAAGTTAAGAGTGGTACAAACCGACAGTATCTCATCTGATAGGACCTCTCCTGGGACAAAATTATTTCTTGAAGCTATTTACTATCACGCAGAATGATAGCCTACCACCCTAATATGCTATAAACCCTGCAAAGACCTTAGAAAAATCTGTTTCAGATCAAAACATGTCTATATCTGATTAGCTGTAAATAGACTGACTATTTTTTCCTCAGAGGGAAAGAAGGGGAGAGTCACAAATTCACATTGTATTTTACATCTTAGCCAAGTACAGAAATGTTCCAGAATGTGATTTATGTAGAAATCTTGAGTGTACTCATGTGTAAACGTAAATAATTAGGTGGGAAAAAATTAGTCATAGTGATAGTTAGAAACATTATTCTTGAAATTATTTGGTTAGGTTTGGGCCCATATTGTGAAAGAAAAAGGGTTTGATTTTGTGTTTCCCACCATGTTTCATCTTATAAATATGTAGCTTCTGTGTCATATTATGAATCCTTGGCATTTCATTCTGAAGCTGAATTGTCATGACAATAGTTGTGGGAAGTGAAGATAGCAAACTAGAACATTCCAGTGTGAACCCAATGATTTATGAGATTTCCTAAGCTGGAGGGCCGAATCTGTCAGTACATGTATACAAGTTTACTAGTTTTCAAATAAAATAGACTGAGGTCATATAAGACTTTTGTTGGGATTTTGTGAATTTTAATTTAAATTTCATTAGACTTTATAAACTTATTTTTGTCCCTGCTCCATTATCAGTCTTCAGCCAGGGATTGTGACTGACTGCAGTGCAACATTCAATGACAGCACTGCTCAGCATTCTTCAGGCCACCCTGGCTCCCTGTTTCTGCCTGCACCTGTACTGCAGTCTTTACTGGGCTAGAACAGTGGTTTTTTGGGTGCTTGCTAGACTGGTCTGTGGAACAGATTTAACTGAAGAATGGCAGGGATTATGACAGCTGGCGCTGCCACTGATTTTCTTTTCCTCCAAACTACACGGTCTATGAAAATAAACGGAGCTGGGAACTTAGAGCAGACCTGGCAAAAGGGTACGATGGCAGGGTGGAATAAACTGAAAGGAGTATTATCCCTGACAAACTTAAGGTAAAAACACACCTGTACCTCCATCCCAGGCATAAGTTAAAGTAGGAAGAGATATCCTGGAGCAGATGCAGTCGTATGGATACAAGAGCACTTGGAAAGTGCAGCATGTACTGGGGGCTGTAAGTCAGGTTTGTTGTGGTATGACTACATCTATACCAGTGGTGCTGGTATAACAGTGTTAATAAAAATGTCCTCCTAACTGAGAGAGTGATGCTCATAAAACTTTTACAGGTACAAGACCCCTGAAAATTGGAATCAATAATCAATAAGTAACATACCCATCTAATGTAAACATTGCACACCCCAAATTAAACAAGAAATCTATTGTGTAGGTCTGAGTTTGTAGAGCTGTTACTCTACTAAGCTAGCACTGCGGGAATGCAGAAGTTACTTTTTAGAAGTTGAAGAGCTATTTTACTTCCCTGCATACATTTTGGTGAACTTTCCAAAATCAGTCTTGGCACAGCTGAAGCATCTTTAGCATTCTTCCATTACTACTTCTTCTACCACTATTACCTCTTAAAAGCTTATGTTTGTTCTCCAAATGGGACCAGATTGTACTGAGAGATTGGTATTTTTAACACAGTTTCCTGTGGAGGAATAACCTGGGCTCCTGGCAGCGCACCACTATTCAACTCCTACAAAGCACTCCTATCACTCACTCCAGACACAGGCTTGGATTCCAGACCATTCCAACGTAATCTGCACCAGCGGTGCTATTTTAACTGCAATCACATTACATTATATGCAAGTACTATAGGTATACAAGAAAAGAACTTCAAACACCCTTTGGGGCTAAATTTTGCAAAAAGCTCATCAACGGAACACACTTCCAAGTGAAAGTTGATGGAATATACTAAGTTAAGGTCTGATGATACATAGCAATTTGCTACATATGAGGATACTTAACCCAAAAAGTGATTTATGTATTTGACTTCTACCTCCAAGAGAAACACCTGCTGTGCTGTTTGTGATTCCAGTGCACTTGGGGTGGAATGGATCCAGCTGCTGTGCAGCAGATATTATAGAGGCACTCTCTTAGGCAGGCTGTTGTGGATGCTCAGAGTCTAAGGACTGATCACAAATCCTAAAGTAAAGGAACTACTGAAGATTATTGAGTATGGCTGGCCCAGATCCTGCAAGAGGATCCAATCTCCTTGAATGGTAAGGCCTGTTAATTTGGGGTAAACCAGGTGAGTCATGTGAAATTTGGGGTAAACCATCAGAGTCATGTGAAAAAAGAAACCCATGCATGTGACTTCTCCTGGTGCATTTTCTTATGCAATAACAGCAAATGTGTGTAACACCACGCTCTAGGAGTCAGAATTTTCCTCTGCCTCTTCTGTGCCCTTCACATGAATGCTATGCTGAACTCCTTTGCATAGAAAAGGCAAAAGTACAGGGAAGACTAGAATTCAAACTTTTTAAGGCCACTTGTGAATTGAGCTTGGTCACAGGCCCAGCAACATCGCATTAGAGCAAAAGATGTGAAGATATCCAGAAGGAAAACTTACACGTGCTGGGCCTTTATCAGAATTCAAAATAAACAGGATATTTTGAAAAGACATTGGCAATTTACTCTCCCATTTTGGACATGGACAATATGAAAGAGAATAGTTAATGGGATGTGACTACATACATGTTGAAGGAATATGCCAAGGGATTTTTGATATGCAGAGACTTGTTTTCTCAGGAATGGATGTATCTCTGTGTTCCTCCCCCTTCCTGTTTTCCTTTCCCCCAACATCCCTATTGCTGTCTGGTCTTCTCTCAAAGAAGTACTCTGGCTGTAAGCTGCACTGTAGAAGAATTTATTAGGAGCCATTTTTCTTACCATTGTAAGATATTGGTGTAAATATGATGCTGTGTGCACATAGTACTTATTTACTTTAATTCCTGTAATTCAGTGCTCTTAACATGTCACGTGTACAGGTTTTGTATAGGTCTAATTAGCCTTTTTTAGATACAAATCTGTAAAAACCCCATGCCTCTCACATTGCACTAGTGAGGCAAAATGCACAGAAACATTTTACACAATTTATAATTACATACAATTATTATAATTGCTATACTGTTAACTCCCAGTGTGCTTAGAGCTCATTGCACAGCTATGATAATGACACACCTAACTTAGGATTTGCCCACAGATGATAGAGAAGAAATTCCCCCAAACAAAAAGTGCTTGAAAAAGGCTCTAACGCAAGGCAAAAACCGCTTTCTGATTTCCTGGGGAGGTCTCTTAAGGTCTTCCAGCCTTACAGAAAATAAGAATAATATTGTTCATGTAAATAGGAATTTATTTTACTCTTTTTTTTGTTTGGGAAAGGTAAGTTAAGGCCTTTTACCTATCCTTATCCTTCTCAGTGTTTCCTGAATTGCACTTAAGGCCTTGCTTCCCCGATGTCAAGGCTTCCCATGAGCTCTGTACTGTTACGAGAGATACTAAGGAAGGGTGAGAGCATTTCCTGTGCTACAAACAAGCTCCTATTTCTCTCACTGCTCTGATGTGAGCAGTGTCAGAGCTATGGATATTTCCTTAATTTCCAAAGCATTTGAAATAAGAGGTGGGAAAAGACATGTGATCTCCACCATCAGAAAAGAGGCTCAAACCCCAAGATCAAAACCTTTGCTAGTATTAAAACTGAAAATTGAACAGAACTCTTCACCTTCCAGGTGTTGCTTTTAAACACTGAGCTTCTCCAACTACTTGTGTTATCAAGTGCTTACCTGTCATAGTTTAGTGGGGAATTAAAAATAAGGGGTTTTTTTGGTGACCTTTTGAGCTTGAGGAAATGGATAAGTGATAAAAAGGATAGGTTGAGGCTTTGCTTTTTTTGACTGCTTTTTCGGATTGTTCCTGAGCATTACCCAGTTCAAATCCTTGAAGTCTCATCAGTCATGCACATGGCACTCCTTGGTGACAGAATTGCAGAATAATTTAATTTGAAGGGATTTAATAATTTAATTTGAAGGGATTTAATAATTTAATTTAAGGAATCCTGGAGGTCACTTGGTCAATCTTGGACCAGAGCAGGGCCATTTGAGAATCAGGTTGACTGGGGCCTTGTCCTCCTGAGTTCTGAAGGATGGAGAGTCAAGAGACACCTTTGGACAACCTGCTCCAGTGTTGGACTATCTTTATTTTCTTTTTTTTTTTCCACAATAGCTGTTCTGTCTGTCCTACTATCCGTCTGTCCTGCAATCCATCTGTCCTACTATCCAGTCTATGACCAAGACCATTTTAGGAAGTAATTTTATCTCTTCAGAATCTGCTGCACTTGTCTGTTCTTCAGGTCCTGGACACTGATGTTCAGGGAGCACAACTGGTGGGAAATCTCGAGTCAGGACATCATAGAGTTATCTTGGGAATCCTTCTGGATCTCAAAGCCAAAGAGGATTTTGTATAGTGCTTTGGACGAGGTCTTAGGATGACTCCCACTGAGCAGCTGAGCTGAGGAGCACCTTTTGCTAAAGGTAGTCAGGAGGGTCAAGTTTTGCACTTTGGTGGAACCCAAATTTGATATGCGTTACTTTTGTTTTCCCTCAGGCTGGTGATTTGCAGTCAGGTGCTAAGAACACTGTCGTTTCTCCAATCCCTGCTCTGCTCCCAGAAAGGCAGGCAAATTCCCTGACAAACACTGGTAAAGGGTTTCTGGTGCCTCAACTTATTGCAGTGCTTAAAGTTGTGGACTGTAGCTCCGTAACTGGCCAGTGCACATGCAGGTAAGCAATGCCAGGATGGACAACAGTAAATGTCTTGTTCCATGCACACTTTTGCCAGCAGCAGCCTGTTTCCAGGCATTGCCAGGACCCACCTCAACTGCCAGCTGCTTGTTCCTGAAACCCTTTCAGCTGTGCCAACACAGCTGTATGTGTTTATGTTTGGGAACTGATTCAGGTTGAACTGACTAACAATGCTTTTTCTTCAGAGTTTTTCTCTAATACCTGTTAAATTCCCTGGGCCTGATTCACAGGGTGACCTTACAGACAGCTGTGTTGATAAAAGTCATATGGCTCTTGAGAGAACGGGACAGGCAGCAAGGAGGGAAAAATGGTTGGAAGTACCTTAAGCCAATACTGCTGCCAAAGGCAATGTTTCTCCAAACTTACAGCCTTGTGATGCTGCTGCTGACAACTGAGCTGAGCTGTTGCTGTTGTGTCCATCCTACAGTCAGCCTCTGCAATGCTGCCACATCCATGTACTCATTTCAATTTGCTCAGCAACAGTGGTAAGCTAAAGGTTAAATTTAAAGAATGTAGTGGAAAGGGATCCCCCAAATATTTGTGAAGTTTTTAAAAAGGAATTCCTTGCTCTTTACAAGCGCAGTACTGCTGAATTTGCAGAGCAGTGCTCTTTGCAGTTGTGGAATAGAATCTGAATTAGCAGTGTATTTAAAACTGAGGTCCTCATTTAAATTTTTATGTTAATTTTAGTCTTCCACTGATGTCACACAAGTGTACAGCAGGAATAATTTTACTGAAATCACAGACATTGCCGTGTCCCTTGTGAAGTAATTTCTACCTGTGTAAAATGCATATGAAATGTTACTAAATCAAGTCAGCGTTTTTTACTGTCTTGACACCCATATTGCAGTGATGTAAATTGTTGCAATATGAGGCATCAGTGAATAAAATTGCCCTAGAATAAAAGTCTTGTGTCAGAATTTGATCCCAGATAAGTGTTTTGTACTGTTGTTTTAATGGAACATTGCAAAATTGAAAAATCATTAGTAGTCCTGCCAATGCTTTAGCATTTAAAAGGTCCTATTTTCTATTTCCCCGTAGTCCCTTTATGCCACTCCATTAGTTTAAAAAGGCTATAAAGAGAGCACATTTAGCCACTTGGGAATATTTTCATTTCTGTGTTACTCTTGCCTTTGGCATAGTAGATATGTTAGGTTGTGGCTGAGGAGAAAGGGTCACGGCTGGCCCGCCCCCTTGTTCCAGCTATTCTTGGCTGCTGGAACAGCTCCTGGGGGCCTCAGGCTGCCAATTGTACTGAAATTGCTGGTAGCCTTAAGACTATTCAAGGAGTAATTAGCTACCAAATGTGGGTAATTGTGACAGAGTCTAGCTAATACTGCTTTTGTCTAACGGACTAATTAAAGGCTGCACATATGAGAAGAAGAGAAAAAGACACTCTTCTTTTAAGGAAAAGAATTAGTAAGAAAGAAAATTTGATATAGTATTAAAAAAAAAGAGTTCTGCTTCTTCTAGCAGGATCTTAGAAGTTTTTGATAATTAATCTTGGAAAACGAAGCACAACTTCATTCTTAGTTTAAATGCTTCATTGTGGCACCCTTTCATACTCTTCTTTGATTTCATTTAAAAAATATATATTTTTCATAAAAGCATTGTTCAGTGCAAGAACATTTAAAAATTATTCTTGCCTACGAAAAACAAGGAGTTCTATTTGTGCTGTCAGACGTAGTTTGAATTTAAAGAAGCCCAGCTGGAGATATGTCATTGTGGGTACCTGTGATCTGTTTCTCCCTCTGTACAAAACGGGGTGGGGAAGGGGAATAATCACCTGCTGGTCTGGCAAGGCTACAGCCCTCCATGCATCAGTAGAGCTGCGTTTGCTGTAATTTGTACCTGCGCTCCTCCCCTCTGCTGCTCCTGCAATCAGCCGTGAATAGTTCCATTCCAACCCATTTCTGTAGTGTGTGTCTTCAGTGGCACTTCGGTATTTGCTAATGCAATCATAAAATCTCACATCTCAGCTAAATTTTCTCTGCCTTTAGCTGTGCCGCAGGCAATAGCAGGTTTCTGAGCTGCAGGAGTCCCATCTATAGCTGATTATATTTACTCTTTCTCTACTCTCAAGTAGATCACAGTTAAAAGTGGACAACCAGAATGAGGTCCTTGCAAGAGCAGCAGATTGAAAAGCAAACAGCTCCCTTTCCTTCCTCCTGCCCAGCTAAAACAGATTATTTTAGAAAACATTTCCTTGTGTTCTGAGATGCTGCAGTGTCACTAATACCCTCTCGGCCAGCACTTGCCAGCCACCTGGCCACCCTGAACAGTCTATTCCTTTCTCTTTGACTTGTAAAACATCTCTCAGATACAGCAAACAACTTAACAGTGTCCTGCCTTGTGAACTGACCCACATCTGCAGACATTCTGCAAAGTTCAAGTCAGACTGAATTCCAGACATTTTACAGGCAGGAATACAAGTGTTACCTCGTTATGGCAGCTGCCATAAAACTCCTCTTTTATGGCCTGCTTCAAAGAGCAGCTGATACGGCCTTGTCTCCCTATTTAAATACCTTCTTACTCCGTGTTCTGAAAGTGGATTAGAAATAACATATTGCAACTGCTCTTCATGATCCAGAACAAAAGGAAACAAAGCTCTGTGACTGACTGCAGACTTCAGCTGGAATGGGCAGTTTATGATTGTCTTCTTGCTGGGGATCAGCAGAGTTTGTGGCTAATACTTGCTCTTTTCGTCTGGATCCTCTCTATTGATTTGCACTTGGGAGTTCGTCTAAGTGAGATGTTCTGCCTTGGTGTGAGAGTTCCCGTGGGCATAGGAGGACACGGTAGCTCTTTGAACTGAAAATTTGGATGGCTGTGTGGCAGCTCATGAAAAGGCTCTTTGGTAAAGAGCAGCAGCGATACTGGTTTAACAGGACAGTCCAATCTGAAAGAGTCTTCAGGTGCCTTTGACTGCTTTTGAGGCTGAGGATGAAAGTTCTGTGCATGCTGTCCGTGGAAGGATGTCAGGAGGCCCATGACACAGGGTTTCAAGCAGTCTCTTTGTTTACAATCTTTGTAAGAGCAATTCTCTTCTCCTTGGTATTAACAGTTGGAAGCATCTTAAAAACGAAAGGCAATCATTGCAGCCCAAAGGAAGGCAAAAAAGTAGAAATTGTTCTGTAGCCTCATCACTCTTTTGTACAATGCAGGAAAGAAGAACCCAAAAATAGGAATGGTGATGTCTGCACCTTTTCAAAAAGTCCGACAGCTGATTGGTGCAAAACGTGGAATATATAAAATTTTCTTAAGAAAGGATGTTCTTATATGTTTGGTCTTTGTACACCATCAAGCCTAAACAGCAAGAAAGGAGATTTAATCTGTGAAACAGGTAGCAGCTAGCAAGATCTAAGTGATGTCCAGGTGTTAGAAAGACAAATTACTTGTTGGTAGAATTACCTTGATATGGTTTAGGGCTGGAGGTACTTCAATGATCTCAGACCTAGGGGGAGGTTAACCAACCTTGGAAAGAAGGATGTACCACTGATAGAGGACACGAAGAATGCAGGATTTAGGGGCTACAAGGACGTTTGGCAGAACTCCCAAGATAAGGAAGAAACGAATAATGCTAACTCAGCAATTGTGCTATAATCAGCTCCGACTGGATAAAAGGTAATTCTGGCAGGGATAAATCTGTGGCCAACCCGTGAACCACCAACCCAAGAAACCCACTGACCCAAAAGAAGAGAAAGACTGAGCGTGCAGACTGATTAGAATTAGAAGAGAGAGAATCATTAACCAATAGAAGATAGAATACTAATTAATAAGAGAACTGTGTAACTTGTAGACAATGAACACTAATCCCTTTGTTTGCTAAAATGTGTAAGTTGTAAAAAGGTTTGGTAGTTGGTGTGCTTCATTTGTAGAATACCACTGAGCACCCAGGCATGTGCAACTCTGAAATAAATAATCAACGTCCCTTTCGAGTGTGTAATTATTGGCTTGTTGCACACTGGGTAATGAATCCAGTTTGTGTGGACAACAATATAAGCTACATTTTAGAAATACCTGTCATTGTTCATCATTATTCACATACCTTTGTAGAGATGGAAACTGGGGCTTCTGTATGAGTGCTACCTTGCAGTAGAAACTGCAGACTTGATAAAGTAAATTAATGTGAAGTAAATTAAGTTAATAATATAATACTTGATAAAGTAAAATTAATAATAAACATGCAGGTTCCACCTGGATGCATGAAAAAATCCAGACTTTTAAAATTTTAGAAGACAGATCTGTGGTTTGGATTGGGGCTTTTGTTTGGATTTTAATGGACAGTAATTAGTGGCTCACATATGAGAAAGCTGAATCTCTTTTTTCCCCTTGTTCAGCTGCAGAGCTGTGTTTCCCATACCTACAGCTGGGCATCATGTCATGAGGATGAGTTCCTTCTTTGTTTCTTTTTACATTAAAGGATTAGTGTCATACTTTCCGTCTTGCCCAATGAGCCTGGAATTCCCTTTTCTCTTCAAGTAGCACAACTTCCAGTACTACCAGTGCCTGACCGTTCCCTTTACTCCAGCCCTCATCCAAGAGCAAAGTGTTAGCCTGATGATCGGAGCACAGAGAGGTTTGTGTTTGACTGCCTTTGGCCAAGGATGAAATTAGGCCGAATTTCCTGCCTCTGACCAAGGATTAATACCATTGTGTAAACTGGAGCATCATCACCACGAGCAGATCCTTACAGGCAGAGATGGAGGACAGGACAGGACGGCCGCTTCCCATGGCTGCGCAAACAGATTGCCTTCAGCTGCCTGTGAGACCACAGGTACAGCCTCGAGGTATTTCGAGGGAGAAGTGTTTCTCTATTTTTAGACGAAATAGCATTGCCACTCCAGCTTATCTAAGTAGTCTGGCTACAGAATGCTGCTATATTTAGAAGTCACTTAATGCAAGAACAGCATCTTACAGAAAAAGGTCACAGTACATTCTCCGTTCTATTAGTACTGAGTTCTATAATTTATGCTAAACCACTCTGTTCCTCTTTAATTACCACACACTCGAGTGTACATTTTCCTTATGTAATTGTGGCCTCCATTTCCATCAATATTTGTCTCAAATGTACCTATAAAGACCATTCCACTGATTTTCAGAGTCATCATTAGCTCTGAGCTCATCCAGAGGCTCCGAATGGCGGAAAAGGAAATGCATCCTGGTACATGACATTAGAATACATATTGGTACATACCAATGCATATTGGTGCATGAAATTAATACCCTGCATTGTCCTGCCCACTCCTTTTCAAGGAATCCGTTCCCTTATTAGGGTTGGATTGACTGGCTAATGAGGGTGGATTTACGGCATGCAATCCACACATTAGCAAGCACTGCGAGACTTGCAGTTTTAAGGGGAAATACACTGTGTAGCACACTTCCACATTTGATTTTCATAAGTTTAAGTAAAGAACCAATTCATAAAAAGACATACCTCATTGTAAAGCAGTGAGGATCAAAGTCAGGCATGGATAGCAGGGACATAGGACAAGGAGTCATTGAAGACCAGCAAAACGAGGGTAGGGTTACCCTGGATCAGGACCTGCTTCATTGTGCCAATGAGCTCAATTGGTCAGCTCTGGATACACGTTAGATAGTGGGGAGACAAATCCTTTCTTGCCAACTTCTGGCCTTGGAATTTGATTATGCATAAATAAAAGCAGCTGTTCTCCGGAATAGAAGGTGTATCAATTTTTTCATCTGTTTTTCGGGAGTTGCGAATTATTATTTTTCCTTTCAAATTTCTTCTTTTCCCTTCACATTTGCATGGGAATTTGCTTTCAATGAGAAAAGGCTATGTGTGTGTGTGTGGTGTAAGAAATTAAAGTCTGAGCAGGGTAGAAATGTGTTACAGAACACATGGAAACATGTCCTGGTAGTCTTTATGCCTTTAAAAAGCTAATCTGAAATGTCAGGAGATAAGAAACACCTATCAGCATGAGTGTATGTAAGCACTTTGGATGTGCAAAAAATAGTTTGGCATGAGGTTTAGACATTTCAAATATCGGGGTTGAGCACTGTGAGCACTATTATCTTGTTACTTCCTCAGAATGGCACGCACAAATGCCCAAAAAGAAATCAAAGCCAGATCTCTAAATTTTAAGAACGTGCTACTAATTTTTTTTTGTGTGTGTCAAAAGAAGTACATGATGTTAATTAAGTGAGGGGAATTCATATTGAATGTCATATGTCGTCCACACTTGCAGTGTTCCAAGCTGTGCTTAGCCTGTGCTGCGACTTAATGTACGCAGTGGCATTGCACAGAACAGGTGGGAATCCGCAGGCCTCAGCACAGAAAAAACAGGCAGCCTTGGCAACAGTTTTTCTGATATTTGTCATTTGGCTGTAACAGGACGGATTTGCTGTTACACTTTCAGGTGTACAGTAACAGGAACTGATTGGTTACTAATCTGAACTATTTTAGCGGTGCATCCAACGCAAATAAACCAGTTTACCATAAAATCTGTGAGCAAAAAGATTCAGAGCTTTGCATCGGCTTTGTCATTTGTGAGCCCAACAGCTAATTGCCTGACAGAACTCTACTTACAAGCAACAATATAGGTGTAGATACTTACTGCATATTTCCTAACCAGAGTAGATTGAAAAAATTGCCATATCAATAGAATAATGAGATTATTTTGCAATTCTTT
The DNA here is from genome assembly GCA_013398855.1 of Mohoua ochrocephala. Taxonomy (NCBI): domain Eukaryota; kingdom Metazoa; phylum Chordata; class Aves; order Passeriformes; family Acanthizidae; genus Mohoua; species Mohoua ochrocephala. The sequence goes on from VZTA01029662.1 coordinate 73,924, forward strand.
GGTTTTGGAATTTTAGACAAATATTCTATTCATAGGAGTAAACAGTTTGGTATTCAGTGGTTCATGCAGAATAAGAAATTGCTTAGATTTTCTATCTGAGGGAGGACCACTCCCAAACTGAGCTTGTGTCTCTAAGCAACTTGAATTGTACCATGTAATTTAGAAGCACTTTAAAAATCTAATTCGTGTGAGCCAGTCCCCCATTATATACCCAGTATCATGTGTGTGCCAGAGGCTTGATAGACCAGTAAGGTGGATGATTCACTCGATTTGCTTATGTGGGTGGTTAGATTAGTGGTACCACTAATTCCATAGGCTCTGTCTGCATCGCCCTGTGTCATGTTAGAATGCTGCCTCACCCATTTTACTGTCCTAGCTTGGAGCTGGCAGCTCCTGGTGCCACCTACCCTGGGAGGAAGTCTGTGACCTAATCTCTGTATGGTGGAGGATTCCCAGTGCAGCAGCTTAGCAAAAGCTTTCCAAATCAACACTGGTATGGGAAGATTGCTGCTTGCTTGGTCTGGTGTGATTAAAAGTGGACCAACACCTAGTTCCAGAACAAGGTCAAGAAATTAAAGGAGGTCAGAACAAGCCAAGAATAGCAAGTTATGCTCAGGGGCTTCGCAGGGGGAAGCGTTCCTGGCTGAGGTATGATGTTTTCTGGGATGATTTTAGCAGGGAAGCGCACACCTGTGACATGACACTGTACGTAGTAGGGAGAAGAGGGAAGGGATCTCACTGCCTAGTGAGTGGTACAGAGGAACCTGATTTGTCACAATTTTGTTTTTAGGCAATGATATGTATCAGGCAGCTCTGGAGCTTCCAGCCCCATTCCTAGTCTCTGAGTCAGTCATTCAATATTCTTGTAGCCTGACTTCATTCCTGCAAGATTGCTGCTTCTGTAATTGTCAAGAGGAGTAGGGTGAGAAGTGGGGTGGGAGAGAGAGGAGCCTGGAGCCTGCAGTCTGCAGAGCCAACTGTGGGGCTTTTATGCCAGATGGTATTCCCCCATCTGAGGTCAGGACAGCATATGGCATTCAGGAGTCCTGGCATGCCAGGGACGCACTGCATGCATTTTGTGTCCAGTGATGGGCACCATGATTATTGTAAGCGTAAGAGGTGTCATTCCATCCTGTTCCATGATTTGTGTGATCATCGTAGGCAATTAATTCATGGATATCAGCTCCTTGACTTAGAGTGGTGTTAAAGTGCACGCAAAACTTTGAATGTGGCTGCTCAGTTAGTTTCTTTGGGCCCTGTGAGTGCCTTTGTTTGCTTTTCTAAAAAATAGCAGGAATTTAAAGAATATGGTAGAAGGCAGCAAAATCGGTGAGATCCAGAGTGATTTTTCTGCAGGTGTTTTATTATCCACAGAGTTGCTGTTACACACGGTGAAGAAGTGAATTAGGCTGGGAAGGGGTTGTTGATTGACAAATGTCTGCAGCGCCTTTCATGCTTTGTTCCAGAAGAGGACTGAAAGCAACAGACAGCAGCGCTGAACCTGACCCAGCCTTCCTTGCCCGTGCTTTTTTCTCACTGTCTCTCATTCATCCTGGCTATAATAGGTACCCAGTAAGACTATCCCATGCAATTAAAGAAAGAGTCAGAGGACATTCACAGACTCTGCATATGACCTTCACAACACAGAGACAAAGGAAAGCCAGGCATGCAGAGTTAGGTTTGGTGCCATTCTAAATTGTTTGGGACAGAATAGGGTGAGGGCAGACAGACGAAATGACAAAACCACATGATCCCCTTTTAGATCCTGTAACTGAGTGTATCTGCAGAGGGGGAGTGAAGGGGCCATGCTTGTCATTGTCACTACCCACAGACTGAGAACTGCAGGTATGGGGAGATTTATGCGACAGCTCTTCGTTCTCCTGAGCTCATGTATCTATACTTTTATTCCCCAGCTTCACTTGGTTCTCCCCACAGCAACCCTATTTGCTTCATTTGAGGTGAATTTACTGAGTTTTCCTGCTACAGCTGACACCTACTACTGCTCTTACTTACACAACAGAAGAACACAGTGCATGGAATCACGTTTGTATTTTATCACTGTTGTATACACTGAAACGGCAACGGGTCTAAAAAAGCGCATTGAGTTAATTGTAATATCGTTAAATATAATACACACAAAATACTTGGGAGTAATTTTAACACCTGCCATAAAAAAGGAAATCAAGTTTTTATATTCGTGGATGACCATACTCTTAATGCAGGGCTTGTTTTACACTGACTATGGAGAGTAGTAGGTTCCTATTCCAGAAAATGGTAAGGGAGCTTAAGCAAATACTGTTCTATCTTACTCTTAAAGAACATGAGCATTTTAAAGTAGCATAAGTTTTAAAAATTAGGCGGTATTTTAAATAGCTATGATCTGCTTCTGTTTGCAAACTGAACTATCAAAAACCCTCTAGCTTCTTTTCAGCACAATTCTTAGTGCTTTTACCCTAAAACTTTAATGCCAAATAATCACATTTGGAACTGACCTGTATGTTCTACAAACTAAATTTCTTATCACTCTGGTTCATTTTAACAACTGAGTTGTTCTTAAACTAAATGTGTTGAAAAACAAGTGTTCGATTGGAGAAGAGAAGCTAAAATCCCTGCTGGTACCTTGCTTTTTAGGCACAAACCCTTTTTTGCAGAAAGCTTCTCCTGTCCAGAAGGGAAATTTCTTGCCAGTTGCTCACTTAATTGTGCATCTAGTCTACAGTCAAAAGGTTTCACTGGTTCCTTAAGTCCATCCAGTGGCTGCATATGGGAATTGCATATTTTCGAGGGTTAATTCCAATTTTGTACAATTTAGTGTATTAAGTAGTGTTGTTAATATTATTACTGGAAATAAACATGACCTGAAATGTAGAACTGGAATACTCCCAGCCTTTGCTGATAAGTGGATACATGCCTGTAAAGTGCCCTTTGAATAATACTGGGAGTTGATTTGTTATTCCAGCAACAGGAAAAAGATAAAAGTTTATGATTATTTATTAGTATTTAAATTAATTACCTACTGGAACGAGGAACAGAAACCTGCTGAGTGAAAAGTTTTAGCTTACTTTCATTCTGAACCTGAGACAGCTGAGGACATTGTGAATACTGCCTCTTGTGAGTTGTCCTCTTAGATCTCATGCTTGGGTTTATACTAAAGCAAACCTCCATGAAGTTACACCTTCTGATTATTAAGTACGTTTTCTGTCAAATGGCGTAAGGTACTACAAAAAGTAATTAAAAATCTGAATGTGAAGAGGACAAGATCTGAACAGTGTGTTCCAGAAGTCATATTAATAATTTATACACAAACTATTTCCAGAAAATCCTGCTTGAGTTCAGTATCCAATCTTGATGGGTCATCAGACTAAATCAGGCCAGCTGATTGTTTGAGAATCTGTGATTAGTTATAGCATTTCCCCTTGATGATGACAGCAATTTGACCCTCGGTGCCTTGAACCCTAATTCTAACATCACTTCCATTATTGCTACCAGTGCTGGGGTTGTAAGTGTGGAGAATATCAATGGAATACTTTTACCAGTTAGAAAAAGTCCATTTGCTAAAAGCCTTTTAATTCTCTGTTCTTAGCAAATACAGGCTTCTAAAATGTTCACCATCATTACGGGCTTTTTTCTTCCCATGAAAGTAAATGTATCTTTAATTTTGCCTTCTAGAGTGAATACATTATGATACAGTGTACAATTACATGATAGCCTGTAATTTGCCTAGGGGTGCCCTGCTTCAGTTAGTGCATAGGCTGGGGAGGCATAAATAGAGAATGACTTTTTTAACACCAGCCTAAATCTACCTTTTAAAAAAAAATTAGATGCTTTATTTTTTCTATCTGCGTAAATAAATTTTACCCTAGAAAGTTTCAGAAGTGTGTCTAAGATACTTTGTGCATGTTGAAATAACCATGTAATAACTACTGCATGCTGTGGTACAGCAGTTGCCTTCATAATCCTTTCCAAGGTCTTGCACATTTCAGATCTTCATTATTTTCAGTCTAAAATTGCCACTACTGAGGTTGCTGTGGTTGTAAACTCTTTCAGCTTCTCTTCAACAAGATGTCTGGTTTTAGTAATAGAGTTTAAAGATAGAATATCACAATTCTTTCTTGCTGCAGGGACTATTATAGAAATAGACAATGTCAATGTTTTGTAGATATAAGAAACTCTGTTTTCAGGTTTGGATTTATTTTTTGTTTGTTTTTAACTAGGGCCACCATACATTTATGCCTTATTTGGTGACCTAAGTATTTCCCAGACCTGAAAACAGAGTCCTATATTCGGGCTCTATGGGACTTTGAGTTAAAATAAGGTGTCTGCAGAAAATGAATGCAGAAATCTTTCAACTCATCTCTGGACCCCACTCTAGCAGTTTTTGCATGGTTCCTACTTTACATAGTTGGCTGATATCTTAGGGATTCACTTTCCTCTGTAAGGGTAAAGAGCTGAGTAACACAGAACCGCTGAATGAGCTCCTCCTTTTCCTTTCTCTATGAGCTGTGACTCTCAGCATATTTCTAGTTGGAGTATAACATAGGTTTCCTTAGAGCTAGGTGTTTATTTTAATACTGTGGGCTTGATCAGTCCCCAAAAGCTGCCATTATAACACTGCCTTTGTCCTGTCCTTTCTTCTGAGTACAACCAGAGGATCAGTTGGTTATTTTATTTTATTTTATTTATTTTCATTCACCACTGTTGGGATTTTATTGTTCATGTGTTAGTTATGACTATCTCATTTACCAGAACCAAAAATACTCTGCTTCTTAGTACATTACATTATAGCAGCTACAAATCTTTCCAGAGGTGTCCAGTATATTGTTTTGGTTGTACTTGTTCCATTAAATATAAAGGGAACTATTTTCCCCTAGAAGACAGGGAATAAACACAATGTATTCCTGATTTGTCCTGAGCTCTCTACTGGAGATGGGAAGAGAACTCAAAAGGTATTACAGCTTTCCTTGAGGCCATAGTAGAGCCCACTTTTTGACTCTGACAACTTCCATTCTTTCAGTCTGAGGAATATTAATACTGCAGTATTCTTCTGTTAATGAAGGGCCTGCACTTTACCATGTTCTGTGATGTGGCTGATCAATAAACTCCTTCAGTGGGGAGGTTACAAGTAAAAACTGTGGAATTTACAGATTTAGAAAATTATTTTCAAATCAGCCATAGTTTTTTAGCTAAATAAAACAAGATTAATAAACATCTGCATACCAAACTCTTCCTATGAGAGTTCACAATATTTACAAAGCCCATGGGTTTTTCTTACAGCTTAGTGGGTTTTGTAGTACACCCTTAATCCTGACCTCAGCTGATAGGGTGTAACAGAGACATCAGTATGGAAAAATCTGTGCTGTTCTAGTTTCTCTTTCAAAGGTCTCCAGCAGTTCCAGAAGTCATGAGAAGTCATTGCCTACCTCAACTTTGCCCTTTCACAACAACTGCAAACAACGAGAAGCAGTTGTCTGGGGTTGCAGGCAGCCTCCTTTTCTAGAGCGAACACAAATAAATGATTAGAATTTCCAGTTTTGGCATCCTTCTCATTAATATGTTCTTGCTGAATGGAAAGACTTCACTATTACATGTGTATTTACTTCAGAATGGAAAAATGCAGAAGGAAAGACCAAAAAAAAATAGAAGCTTTTCAGACAAAATAATGGTCACAGAATTGAGTTTACAGGTCAGCACAAACCTTACAGGCTGACATAATTATGATTGTCCATTTGTTCTTGCCTTATGAATAAAAGTAAAATATGACATTTATATTTCTTAGGCCAGACTTTCTTTCATCTTTTTCTAAACCAAGCACTACTAATCTTTTAAATCTTCTCCTGTGCACAATAGAGGCCAATTTAGTAAGGACTGTCAAATGTTATTGCAAAACTGAGTCTTTCAAATTCTAAAATAATTTTTAAAAAGTCTGTTCAGGGTTTATGATGTTATGTTCCATAGTCCTTACACTTAAATCCAGAGATCTGGTTCAGTGGTATTTTCACAGAGGTTTGTCCAGTTATTGTTTGGTTCTGAGGTTAGAAGTTAGTTTTGAAAAATCTGTTTCATGAATATTTACAGTCCATCTGTTTATGAATGAAGCACAGACTGAAGAGACAGCTTAACACAGATGAGTCATAAACTGACTCTTCATTATTTCAGTTTGGAGGTTTGCTCCTGTATGGTCCTGAGGCTGGTGGTGTAGGCTCCTGGTCTTCCCTTGAATTCATCTCTTAACAAAGCTGAAGGACTTTTGGGTACCCTTTAGCAGTCTTTTTTGTGGGCAACTTTTGTGTCTTTCAAAGAGGGTACAAGCAGAAACCAAAGGAACTAAACTAGCTTTGAAGCGGAAGGGCTGACTGCAATGAAATGCCAGTGGAATTTTGACTAAAGAGTGTTTTAATACAGTGAACAATCTAGAAAAATCTTATTCCTAACAGAGTACGAAAAATGTCCAGTGGCATTCGATTTATTCCTGCTGTAAGTCCTATCTTACATCTGAAGAAGTGTTAAGAGAAACTGTTCTGTCAAACCCATTTAAAAACAAGATTTTATTCAACATGAATAATAATGGATTCTTCTATGGATAAGATTAGAAAATTATTCTATTTTTATATAAGTGAGGGAAGTTAATTAAGAGAACCAGCACTGTTTGTGCAAAACCCAAATGTTCTTCTCCTCTTTGAACTCTCAAGTTACTTGTGTCTTGTCAGGCTCACTTTCTAATAGTTTTGTTTTCATGGATAGTGTTTAGAAGGCAGCTCCTCTAATTTTTGCTCCACGGTAAATATTTTTGTCCAGGCTATTTTCAAGCCTGATTGGCGTGTGGGCACCAACATCAGGCAGCTCGTTGTCAGCGTAGAAGGGATGCACGTTGGCTGCCGTGCATACATTTGCTAGGTCACCCGTGTAGAGAGTAAATGGAAAGAAACTGTAAATTACAGGGTTATAAATACATGAAGAGTCTCTTGAGGAAAGATTGAGTGGTTTCTGATGTCAGCAGAGCCCTGAGATGAATTTAGTGTCCTGCTTGGTTTTGCTGTTTTCCTATACCCTCTGAAGCAAGGCTCCTTTATAAAGAGCAAGAGAAAGCCAATGGTATTTAATAGAGAACTTAGATGCTAAAGTAATAACAAAAAATTTACAGGATGTCTTATTCTGTCATGGCCACAGACGCATGCAGTTGTGTTTCATGGATGTGGCTCAAACAGGAATTCTGAACCTATTAAATAGAAAGTACTTCATTTCCTGGCTCTAAGGCTGTTGTAATTGGATATTACAAAGAACAATCTTGGACTTTAAAATAATGTTGGTATAGAAGCTGAAGTAGAAGACCAGAACAAATGTTAGTTCACTACAGATTTAAGCAGGCAAGTGAGGAAGATAATGAGTATATATTATATACTAAAGAATAACAGGATAATCTATTTTCATGGCGATGCAACAGAAAATAATTTTAAAGACTAAGAATCTAAGATTTCCGTAAAATCAGTGGTAACCGAGGAGGAATAATCTCAGTAAATGACATTCAGAAAAAAAGAAACCAAACGAAATTGTTCCTGAAGAATTATCCATAGGCTTCAGTAATAAAAAATTGTATATTTTGCAAACTGTACTGCAGATTACTCTGAAACCTGTAGGCAGAATCAGTGTGACAGTGCCCAACTGTATTTGCTTCTGAGTCAGAGCAGGAAGAGTTGTGTTCTGAATGAAAAAGACAAAATAACAGCATGTCCTGTGTATTAGCCAAAGCTATCAGGCCTAAATTCAGTCACAGCAAATAATAATGTTATTTCTACAGAAATATCTATTTTTCACATTGTGCCTCATAGTAATCCTAAGAAATCAGTTGTGATCATATTGAAGGATGTTGCATATTTCCTATAGTTGGTCTGAAGAAGCTTTGAGCATGCAAAGAGCACCATTTGTTTCAGAGGTTGAAGGTGTAGACCAAAACCAAATGTCTACTTGGATCAAAAGCCAGTCACAACATCTGACATTTCAGTGGGGAGGGGATCTCTGAAACAGTGAAGACCCCCAGGCAGAATTACCCTCATGGCACAGCTAAATTGTGTCTTTTCTGCCAATACTTATTTGAAATAACCCAATAATCTATCAAAGTCCCATAACATGTTCTTATCTCAAATCTGAAAAATTAGCTAAGGACAACTGTCATTAGGAGGACGTGATTATTCTGTACCACCATGCTTTCCTATCCTTTGTAAAGTTCCATAAAACTCGAACATGTTTTGTAATATTGTTACTAAAATATGTTGCCCTGGCAAAAATCCGGGGCACTATGGCTCAGCTGTGATTTCCAGGTGTGCATGGAAGTAAGTTAGAGGCAATGGGATTACAATTTGAGATGCTTTCTTCATGTCAAATATTCTGTGGTGGTAACAAAATTGGTCACTAGATTTCAGGCTAAAATGTGGAATAAGACTGAAAGCAATGACTTCGGTGTGACTACACAGCTCCTTCTTCTGACAGTAAATTTATCTCAGGCTCTAAGGAAGTCTACAGGCATTGAGAATTATATTTAACATATTCCATATGTGCAAAAGTGAAACAGAAATTTAAAATACATTCATTTCAGTCACGGATGGGATATAACTCTTAGTATTTCCACTTGCCCCCTGGACAATATCTCATAGCTCTGTAAAATTTCTTACTCTAAATGCAGGTGTTTTCTTAGAGCAACCCTGCAGAGAAAAATACCACCACCTTCCCCCTGGAAATCTAGAATAATAACTCACAGAATAGAACAATGAGTTATATCCGGACAATGTTACTGGTTGAAAAAAGGAAAACCCTACAAAATAGAGATTTGATATCGCTTTCCAGATAATGCAAAAACTTGATTGAGCACATGACTGCATTGCCATACCATGTTTGAAGTTGGCAGTCCCACATGGCATTGAATACAGTCCTGTCACTGGGTCTGGCCTGATGAGAAGAGAGCCCTCAACCACTGTTACTCGTGTCTTGTAAAATCTTTCTACAACTGGGCTTTTTTTTCCTCCAGTAGATTGCTTTTTAAACCCACTATAATAATTATGTTAATATTTCTGGAATTAGGTGCGTTTCAGAGAAATGCACTGTGCATTGTACTGTACAGAGCAATAATGCCCAGAAATTTATCTGTGTAAAGTATTTCATAATATATATTTGGACATTTTAAAATATAGGTCTTGATGAAATAATTGAAGTTTTTTGGATGCAGCAGTACAGGAATAAGCATAAAAAAGGAAACTCCTAAAAACTTCAGAGTAGACCAACTTCTTACATGTGTATTATCCAAAGATAAAGGATATTCATTATAACAATAGAAGATACTTACAGGTGTAGGTGAACAAGATGAACACATCTAATTTTTTTCCTCTTTCACTTCAACACATTTGGGAAGATCTATGATGGAACATGCCTGCCACTTTCCCTCTTAGTGGAAACTGATGAAGTATTTGGCAGGATCAGTTACTTTAAGGTGTGATTTCCTGCTGGAATAAGATCTGGAGGCCAAAGGGGAGGTGAGGACTTTATTAATCTTAGCTGGAAGTAGGCGCGAGAGATCACATCATAAAACATTCTGTCAGTGTCAGCTATATGTTCCAAGAGTGGATTAGCATTTTAAAATCTTACTGAGTCTGACAAGCAAGTCTCCATTCTTAAGAAAAGAGAAAACAACCGTCTCAAGTCTGTATTTTTGTCAGAAATTAAATAACTTAGTTTATTTATAAGGAATGTTCACAAAACCAGCTTGAAATGATGACATACTTGCAGATTAAGGAATCTTGGAAATACTGCATGAAGGCCTGTGGGTTTATGGGTAGGCTTTTTTCTGTATTTTGTTTGTTTTGTTTGTGGTTTTGGTTTTTTTTATGGCAACTGGGTCTAGATCTATCAATGCAAAAGACCAATAGGAAGAGTAAGTGCCAAGTTTTTCTGTGTCTGCCCAAATAACAGTAGTCAGAGCTTTTTCCTGGAGCTGAGGATTTGAATCTCTTGTTCTCTATACATTGAAATAAAAAATCAAACATGTCAGCAAGAGCAGTTAGTCAAGTGTCTTGCATCTCTTTTTTTCATCCTACTTTGAGACTGCTTGGTTGGACTTAAATTCTGCCAGGTTGCCAGATGAAAGAGATTTCAAAGATAGAATCGGTCCTTCTATCATGACATTGAATGTTTGGCTTACGTTTTAATAGCAGGGTCTTCACAAGAAGTGTTAACAGGCATGAGAGGAAAGTGGGGAGAATGCACAGATAACCAGGTGTGCAATCATCAGTGCTTTAAAAACAATCACTATCAATAAGCAAGAGAGAGGAGAAAACATTGGTGGTGTATCCTGAAAAACGGGTAACTCACATCAACCATGGAGGAGCAAAAATCAAGGCTTCAGTTTATCCAGAGTAGGAATTCAAACAAGCCCTTACCCCTACAAGGGCAAAGTTACAAAGTATTGCAAATTGGGAAACACTGTGAATTTTGTGTCTTATTTTCTATGAGGATAGGCTGGTGGAACATAGCTGCTTTAGAGGGAGCCAGGAGCTGAGAATCCTGAACAAGGATAGGCCCCTAACTGTTGCTGGAGGGCATACATTAGATCTTCTCCTTTTTTTTTTTTTTTCTTTTTTTTTTTTGGCATCTTGTACTGCTAGCCTAGGTGTCAGTCTGTTGAGTTTGCTGGTTTGAATGCCTGAATTTCCTGCATTTTATGAGGACTGTGGGCACCTCTCAAGAAAGTGAATTTTATTGTAACACATGCATCCGTGATGGAAGGAAGCCAGGTTAATTTTTTTCTACTCTAAATAAACAACTGAGTTTGTTCCACAAAATAAAGAGCCAGTTTTTTGTGCTCATTCAACATCAGGCAGAAAGCAAAACCAAGGCTATTTAAAAATTCAGGTGTGAGCAGTTGTGCAGAGCTCTGCTACAATTTGTAACTAAAGGAATGTGAGAAGTTTTAAGCCCTGGTGTCATCTGATATGACAGACCATGGTATTGCAGAGTTTGCTGCCAACTCCTCATTTAATCAAGGCAGATACATTTCCTTTAGCAAAAAAGTTTCAAATCATGTCAGAAAAAAAAAAAATAAGCAAAGCAGTGAAGAAGATTGTGATCTACCTAAGAAAACAAGGTAATTCTTAATCTGGATAATATTTTATTACTTTATTATAAAAGGTTAGATTCAGACTGGGTGCTGGTTTAGTAGTTGCTGATGAGTGATGCATTTATTTTGGGAAGTATAGTAATTAAAAGCTTACCGTACTGACAAAATAATGTCTGTGCACAGCCAGAGTGGGAATTCAGAAGCACGACAGATTACATTTCCAATGAAAGTCTGTGATTTTAAATCATTATAAATCAAAATTGTTTCACTTCCCATTGGAGCGGAATAGGGTCATTTGGACACCACTTCATCAGAAACAAACCAATGATATATTGTCTTTCTCAGGCCACCAAATTTGTGAAGTAAAAAAAAAAAAAAGCTGGGTTTTTCTGGTACCTATTTTACATAGATGTTTTGTGGGTAAATTAATTATTTTTAACTGCATTAAATATGAACAATTGTGCACAAATAGTAAGAGGCAATAGTAATTACATGGAAGGACTATATTAACCTCTTAGATCTCTTTCATTTTGGAAGGGGTTTTTTTTACTGCCTTTGTTATTTAGAGTTAATCATGATTAAACCTCAGGTTTTGGGCCCTCCTCACATGTTTTATATCTGACCTTTCCGGAGTGGTCACATCCCAATTTCACATCCACGTTGCTTGGAAAGACCACGAAGGCACTCAAGGATAAATGTATGCAATAGTAATTATGTCATCAGATGCCTGTAGGTTGCTTTGAGTGTTCTGCTATATCAAGAGCAGTGCAGATGAAACGGGGTTTGGTTTCTTTCCTGAAACACCTGTTCCGTCTCCATCTTCCTTTCCATCCTCCCTGTCTCCTCTGCTTTCTGCCAGGAGCCTCTGCAGTCCACGAGATGGCACTACGCCATAGCAGGGTGTCGGGACACCAGCCCTACGGCTCCGAGCTTAAGCATGGATGGATTCCTTTTTAAACTCCAGAGATTTGTTCAAACTGTGGTTTCCTTATGCCACAAATATCCTGCCTTCCAGGCTGTCATCAGCTGGGAATTGCGGGTGATTCCTGCTAGGGGACACGGGGGAATTCCAGTGTAGAAACGGATCAAGTTGCTAAAGCATTTGGGAAACGTGTTTACCTTCCATGAAAGGAAACGGTCAGGTGAAGGTTCCTCTTAGGAGACAACAAGAGTGTCTCTGAGAAACACAGTCACTTAAACAAGACTTTGAAATATTCAATTCATATGTTCTTGGCCTATTTTCGGACTCTTATCTATGAGGCAGAAGTTGTTTTTCTAATAAATAAATGAAGGTTCTATCATTTAGAAGGTGTGTCCTTCGAGTAGCTTTTATCCGCACCAGCCCAGGGAGAGGAAACGCCTTATCAAGCCCGGGCCAGCTGAGACGCGCTGGGCTATTCAGGCCAAGTGAATTGGTTCTGGGCAGGGTGATACAGGCAAGGTCAGCACCCCTCCCTCCCCAAAATGAGACAGAAAGAGCAAAATCCTTCCTGCCGTGGAGCTGCCGTGCAGCTTTGCAGGGAGGAGAGCAGGAGGAGAGCTCTTGCCTTCTGGAAGAGGAAGCAACCTTTGCAGCTGTGAAACCTGAGAGAACAATGGAGGTTGTGTGGACCAGCAGTTATGGGGGGCTGCTCTCAGGGCTTGATGCCAGAGATGTCCCACAGCAGCAATCTTTTCTCTGTAATAAATTCTAAACTTCTCTTGACCTTACTGCAGCATTCTGGGCTGAAATGCATCTGAACAACTGATGGGGGGTACCCCATACCTTAAAATTTGCGGGTGCATACTGAATGCCAACAGAACTGTTCTAGACAAGACCAAAATGTAACCGAAAGCATTTTCCTCTTGTTTACAGGCTGAATTTGAGCTCAGCTCTTTACTCCTGCCTTAGCCATGCACTGGAAGAACATCTCACACCACTCCCTCCAGCTTGCTGTTGTGAATTAAGTTGCTTTTAGAAATGATTGCTCGCGTGCAGCTAGGCCTTTGTGTACCCTACATGTCTAGTCATTACAGACCATTCTTCTTGACTTCCTTGTAAAACTACTTCTATCCATGTACATAACAAGGCCATGATTCTTCCAATTTTATGAATCTGCCTAAAATCTATTCATGTGAGCATTCCCATTTTTTTTTATATTGTGTGCAACAGGCATGTGCAAAAATTGGAACTGAGTTATTACTTTGTCCTCAGAGGGTTAAAACCTTTAGAAATGCTTGCTTCTTGCCAAATGAGACATAAGATTCTGATTTACACCATCGGTTTTCTATACATCACAAGACAAAGGTATTGAAACAATAATATTGTAAAATAATAAAATAAACAATATAATATTGTAAATAATATTGCTTCCTGTAACATATAATGGTGGACTCTCACAGTAAGTGGCCCGCAACTGTCAGATTAACATACATCAGGATTTTTAATTTATATTTTAAATTATATACCAAGATGGACTGTGCATGTTTTTATACATATATATCTGTACGAAGTCTTGGATTGTAGTCAAGACTATGTAAGAAATATTGCTTGTGTGGAAGCTCTGAACGGCCTCCTTCTGCAGTCATCATCATGCAGGCATTTTCCCTGTTTAATATCTGCTACCCTTCAATGCTGTTTCCTTTAGGTAACTGTATTTCTGGCTCACGTCACACTAGAAAATACTCCCTCCACAGCCTGTCATCTACTAGGATTCATTTTAAATGAGGTAGTCACTGTCCTTATCTAATGAATGATACAGTTCTTTGGCCAGTGCAGTTTAAAAATTAGGAGGATTTATAGTTCAGCTGTCTGAACATAATACAAGATTTTTGACAGTGAAATAAGCATTTGAAATTCAAATTTTGTAAATGGGTTCTTTAAAACTATTTGATGTTAAATCACACTGAAAAAGAACTTTATTACACAAGTGGCTGTAAGACTTTTGAATGCTGTCTGCATTTATACCACACCAACACAAGGGAAATTATCATTACTTACTGAAGAAATAATCTCTGTTATTTCTAGTTGGATTATATTTAAATCCTGGAAAATTTTTTCCAAAAGATGAAGATGAAAGCAAAGGTCAGTGAAAGATTTAGTCCTGAAATAGTTGAAATGTGGTTCATGGGATAAATGTTTTTTTATATTGACTGCACGTCAGCTCTGTATTAGATGTGAGCACGGCAGTAACAGAGAAAACAACTACCACAATTTCCCTTCTTTTATAAAAAGCAGATATTGCTGTTTGATCCATGCGGGGTGGTGTTGTTTTGTATCTTGGATGCTTCTCGCACAGCCTTATTCAAGGCACTTCAAGGCAAGTGCCTGTGTTGGTTGATTAGAGCCTTCCTAGAACATTCCAAAATTGTTAGGAGAAAGAGATTTCTACCACCCAGAGGGCAATTTAGAGGAAGGACTCACCACAGGTAACAGAATTACTCTCCTCATGAGACCCTCTCACCCTGCTGATGCACAGGACACCAACAGCATCCAGCTTCCTACTTTATTGTATAAGCAGAAAAAAAGAATGACAACGTCAGGAATAAAAACTGAATCAGGATAAGTATATAAGCCTGTAGTATGACACATGCAAAATAAGGCACTTAAGGCCAAAATTAGAAACCTGAAAAAGCCTGCTTATGTGGTACCAATTTCTAGGCTTCCTCAAACTGTGCCAGGAGCCTGGTGATACATCACCAGGCATGTCTGGAACTGCTTGAGATGTGGCAGTGCTGGAGAGGCAGCGCACGTTGTGCCTCAGTGTAATCCACCTACAGAAACTAGATGTTCTCTCTATTATAAGACAAGTGCTTTTGTTTTCCTCTATTTCCATGTCAAGACCATTGTTAATGATTTTAGTGGTTAAAACCGTGGTTAAAAGACCCATTCTCATTTAAAAGTTGATAATACAAGTGTAGGAAAATTTTAAGCATTTACAGTTTGAAATTACCACTGTGATTGCAAGAGATGCTGCACAGTAACAGGAGGAGAACTCTTGCTCTCACCTTTGAGGCAGTTGTATAACGTAATAAGATACAAAACCTGTTTTAGTTCAGAATGTCAGAAAAAATTTCATCAGACTCAAGGAGCTGGGGAATTGGCAATGTCAGTGCCATATTGATTCCATCACTGCAACACGGGCTTGACGTTTGTAGTGGAATTAAATTAAAAAAAAAAAGGTGTTGTTATTAATTTTTTTCCTATTTTTCTTTATTACTAAGAGACATTAAAAAAAAGAAAAAAGCCAAGAAATAGTGTTAGCAGAGTCAAGACAAATTGTATTTATCAGTGGCAAAGGAAGAAGTAGGTTGAAACTGATGTCTTATCATTCCTTTTTTTTTAAATAAATGTCCAACTACTAAAGAAATCCAGACAAGTCTGAATGAGTGTTTAGAGATAGGACATCAAAAGGTACGTATACAACAGTGCTGTTGAACGACTGGCCAACAATCAGAGCCTACATTAATTCCAGAAAGTACACACAAATAATATTCCTTGGCTCCATTTTCAAAGCAGCATTTGGAAAGTTATGCACACTAATCCTGTAACAATAACAGGATTTGTGTTGCCAACACAAGCACAGCTTTGAAAATGTAACCATGAGGGTCCAATGCAGCAGTCAAAGTAATCCCTGGCCTTTTACCCTCTGAGAAAAAAGAACAATTTTGCAAAAATTTTTGTCACTAAACTAAAAATGTATCCTGTACCCTGGGGAGTCCTCACATGAACATTCTCTTTCTGGCTGGAGGGATGTAAGATCATTAGGGAAATGGAGGAGAAAGAGCAGTCATTGAAGGAACCCAAGTCTGCTTCTTAACCTGTCTGAAAATCCCCAGCTTCCCCACCTTTCTACAAAAGAGTTATTGCAGAATGATTTGGTTTGTCAGGGACCTTTAAAGGTCATCTAGTCCAACAGCAGGGACACCTTCCACTAGATCAGGTTGCTAAGAGCTCCATCCAACCTGACCTTGAATATTTCCAGGGATGGGGCATCCACCACCTGTCTGGGAAGCCTGTGCCACTGTTTCATCGTGCTCATCATGAAAAATTTATTCCTTATATCTAGTCTGAATCTATCTTCTTTTAGTGTAAAATCATTAATTAACCCTTGAACTATTGCAACAGGTCCCACTAAGGAGGTTGTAACTCCAGAGAAAAAGAAATGAGTGGTCATTTTGAGTGCTTTCTGACTTAAACTGATACAGATTTAAAGTGATAAAAGTAAATATGCTAGTTCAGTCTCCTGTTGCCTGACAGGGCAAGGTGTTATCTATTCTCCTTCAATTCCTATTGCCAGAGAGTAGGACCTTTGGAAATTTTCAGAACTGGCATTTTTCCTTTTTCCCCCTAGAATGTGAGCTGTGTGTAAATCTTACATGTAAATAGGAAGTTAAGAGAAATTCAGTAATTCATACAGAGAAGTAGCAAATGTGATCTGAGAAGTTTCAGCCTGGGACTTTTCATTCAGAATTCCCGTTGACTTCAGAAAAATACAAGATGTGTGTCTTTTTCACAGGAGAAAAAGCAATCCCCAGTGTTAAATATCTGTTGGACTGAATGGATGTTGGTGGCTTTTTGTATCATACTGAAAGCTGTCAATTTCTGAGGATATTGGTTTCCAGTCTTACGGGTCAGAGTGAGGTTATTGGTTGTTATTATTATTTGTGACACCTATTTTAAAGAAGGACATATTTAATAACTCTCCAGGAGAGCAGTATCTAAAGATTACAGACACAAATATCAGTGTTGTTGCAAGTGTGAATAAAACTGCAATAACATTTTTATTTCAAGTTAATTAAGCACAAAGTTGTCTTAACGTTGTTAAAAAAGAAAATGGCCTAATAATCAAATACAACAAAGGATATTAAATCCAATATCCAGATACCTCTCAGTTAAAAGAAGGGAGAGAGAATTTCCAAGACAGAAGGATTTTATGGAAAAAGAAACAACGTTATGCACTAATGAGGTTTTAAAAAATGGGGATAAGGATTTTTTGGAGGAAATGACCAAGAGGTGGCAGCACACCCTGCACTGCTGAGTGCCTGGAGCCCTCAGAGCTATCCAGCGCTCATTCCCAAGGGCTCGACAGCCACTTTGCTTCAAACACGCCAAATAAGATGATGTCCTTAGAAAATAAATCCTTTTGTGGCTGCATTTGGATTTTCTAGAATTACACGAGACCACATGAAATTAAATATTTTAACAGGTCTGAAAAATACTCGTTTGACACTGGCATTCTGGGCTGCTGGCTCGTGCTGTAGTCTCACACGGCGTGTTGCTGTACCACGGCGGTGTTACAAAAGATACAAGTCAGACATAAATATGCTTGTGGCTTAATTGGCATCAGTCTGGATCCATAACAACATTTAACCAGACTAAGACTTGCTTGATCCTTCTGCTTAAGAAAAACCCAGGATACAGCTCATGCAAAATCATCTTGTATTTAGAAAAGTATCTGCAGGGCACCATTCAAACAGGTTGGTTCTTTATGCCCAGAGGAGTCACACCATAATGGAAGTAAACCTGCAGATGTGAAGATGGCAATGGCTGTGGTTTTTCCCCTGTGGCCATTATCCTCCCTCTGCCCTTCAGACAGAGCCCAGCCGATTATGGACCCCTTTCTCATGCTTGAAAACAACATGAGAAGGATCCTTGCTATTAGCAGTGGGTGATTTCAGCATATGGTGATACATGGTAATAGTTCAGTTCTAGATGTACACGACACAGTTACTGGTTCCTGCTGTGCCAGGATTGGATCTGTGGCACTCGATTTTGCTGTGCTCTGTCACAGCCTGCGTGGTCTGGCTCTGAGCAGAACTGTGCCCCTATTGCCCTTCTCCTGTTCCCTTTTCCTTTGGCCTCCTCACAGGGTTGGGTCTAAATTACCTCTCTGGTTGTCTTTCTCTAGCAGAAATGTTCAGCCTCCCTTCCTGTGGCCAGGAGTAGCGCTGCTTCTCCCCCTGAAAGGACAGGAAGAGCACTGAGCCACCACACATTTGGTGCAGGAGGAGGTTTGTGTGTCCTAGAAGGCAGTTGGGGTGATAAGCAGTTCAGTGAGGGGGAAGTGGGGCAGGAAGAGGAACTCCTCCATCTGAGAAGATCCTCTGCAGTGCTCTTAGCCCAAAAAGCACATTCTGAGCTGTATCTCCTCATTGATTGCTATCCGTGTTACAAAAGATACCAGGGATATTCTCCACTGCTACTGCCTATCATGGTGCAGATTATTGCTTTCATTGCCAAGAACAGGGGCTTATCTTACTGAAAACTGCAGTTCTTTTCACTTATACCCTTTACACCCAGAAAATAAAGAACGTGACGAGAGTTTCTCTGAAAACCTGTAAATTTAGCTGTTTGGGCAAATATTACAGCCAACAGTAACTGAGCCATTGGTTATTATCTTCAGTCAGAGGAAGGCTTTGTTCTTGTTCTGATGTTGAACTGGTTTAGTGGCCTGCCAGTGCTGAAAGGGTCAACTCAATTTCCCCTTTTTCCTGGCCACGTATTCCTGTTTGCTTCCTTGTGGCTGATTGTGTATGTTTGATCCTACTATAATCTAGTTCCACTCACTAAACCAGAGAAAGCTAACCCAGCAAAAAAAGTGACTTGTTCTCTGTGATTTGGAGGGAGCTGAAGCACCTCTCACGGGGCTCACACGAGTGCTGTAAGTCGTACAAGGAAGAAGGGAGTGAATGAAGGAAGCAAGGCAGCCACTCCAGGTAGCAGAATGATGTTACATTGGCTCAGGAAAAAAAAAAAAAAAGAAGAGTCAGTAGTAAAGTTTATTTTGCAAGAATAGGTAATTAATGAGCACCAAGGTACACCACCAGTGAAGTAACTAAACTCTGCACTCTCTGAAAATGCATGTGAGCTAAATGTGCAGGCTTGCCAGACATTGGTTTCCCCAAGAAAGCCAACTTAGGAAACTCTGTCTCCTTTCCTCTGTGCCTTATTTCCATGTGTCCTGTGTTTAAATTGCCTGCCTCCTCAGATCTGCCAATATAGTATTATCTAGGAAGCACTGTAGACTGCATCACTGAAATGACCTGGCCTAAGGATCCGTTCTGTGGCTGGGAATGAAAGGCAGGGAAGAAGAGCAGGATCTTAACCTTTTGGTGGTACTACACTCTCATATTGACTCCAGCCAAACCAAGTATTTTCACCCTCATGTGCCTCTCAAAATGTTTCCCTGATGAAACAGAACCAGGTACATTAATGGCTGTACTAAACCTGGAGGCCTGTAATGCTATTTTCCCATATTTTTTCCCATTTTCCACATGTTGGGCATTAACACAGTGTTTTGGTGTTATGATAACTGTGTATTGATTTATTTATTAACAGCATTATGAAGTGTTCTGAGCTCTGTGGCTGGTGTGCTCAGGCAGCAGCCATCCTCTTTTTACAAAAAGTACCTGCTCCAGTGTCTGTTTGCAGGGCCGTGTCTGCAGCCTAAATACAGACAGGCAGCAGTTGCCACCAGCCTTTTTTTTTTGACCTGACAATATGACAGTATCTCTTTCATTTCTGGCTCTCTAATACGGAAAATCCCAGAAATCTGTAATCTCTAAACCGTATTTATTGAGCTTGTGAGGTGTCAAGGAAAATGTTTTTATGATCAGCAGCAGACCCAAGGTAGTTAATCATCTGAGTGACTCTCTGAAGTGGATTGAGGTGATGTAAATGAAGAAATTGTTTGCTGTTCAGCCACAGCTGATTCCTTTATTCTTGGCTGAGACCAGCCACTTCCTTCTCCTAATGCTTGAGATAATTATTAACTCAAAGGGAACTTTCTTCTCCTCCCTTTTGTATGAGGGAACATTCTGGTATCTCCTGATGTCTGCATGTATTCTTGTACTTCTCCTTAATGCAAGCTTTACTGCTCTCTGCACCCCCTTTCTTTCTTTCATATAATTATCTTGTTGTTCAAGTGAAAATCTTGCTTGAAGGAAGACTTGTTGTTTCATTGGAAAAGGGACTGAATCTTTGCACTAATACAGACAGGTTTGGGGGTTATTTTGGTGCTGCTGTAGCATGAACATGTTCAGATTTTGTACTCGTGATGTTACACAAAGTGCCAAACACACTCCAACTGAACATATTTTTAGTTTTTCTTGTGTCATTTAAACATGAAGTTCTTTCCTGAATTCCAACCATGAGAAAGGGAGATCAGTCACTTTTCCTAAGTCTTTAAGAGCCTAAAAGTGGGATGCTTAAACCTGTTGTTGAACCCCAGTAGACATGAATCCTTCTGATAGTCAAAGAAAAATAAAACAAATTAAAAATAGGAAGAAATATTGCTTCTACTCAGTTGTCATAACTGTAGATGTTTGATAACTGCATGTTATATTCTGTAAGAATTTGATGCTGATATACCTTTAAAATTAGGTATTTCTAAAGGCATTTTGAAATTATTATAACTTAAATAAGATTAGCTTCATCAATGACACATTAAGAACACATTTGAATATATTATTTCTATCTTAATGCACTATTTTGAAGTGTTACAGCTGTGCCATTTTCTTAAAAGTCTGCCATCCTCTGACTATCAACAGTGAGCAGTCGGGACTATTATCAAATGTTTAAAAAACCATGGAGAATGCAAAGTAAAATCTGTATGGAGAGCAGTGATTAAGACTGATGATGGCCCCAGTTTGATCCTCTTATACATGACAGTGTAGAATTTGCAATATTTTCCTGAACAAACAGACAGAATTGCTCGTCTGCTTTTCTGAACTAGTTTAGGGAAGCATCTCAAAAGGTGTACTGTGATATTAAAGGCCATTTTTTTATGCATGGTAGAGTTTTCCCTTGCTTGTGCTTGGAGGCATATAGAGAGTTGAGAAATCACTCTGTGATGATTCTTCTGAATTATGTGCAGCCAAAATCGGATGCAGAGCTGATGAAAGAGTACAGGATGTGTTAGCAGTCCTGCTTTGAGCCATGCTTATAAGTAAATAATATTAATCCCTTCAGAGCAATGTACTGCCAAATTATTAAAGCTGGTTCCTGAGGAAACTTAGGCTATGGTGCTTAATAAAAATGTCATATTCCTTGAGTTATTAGTTCCTCCCACACTGCTGAGAATTGAGTTTTGAGCTTTTCTACGCTATCCAAGAATTTGTATCTTGTTAGGAAAATGAAGCCCCAGTGCTATCCAGACGTTAGCTGTTACTTCAGATGTGCTGTGACAGCAGAGGTCGTAGGAAGCACTTGGGAATATGAAGGGGATTTCTGAATGCCTCAGGTGAAAAGGGATTCTATGTCAAAGAAATAGTCCAAAGTGAGTTAACTCCAGAATCTGAGTTTTCATGCCTGGTTGTACAGTTCAGCTTAAAAACACAGCTATGTTATAATGCATTGTTAATAATTTCTCTAAGAAATCTCATCTCTGCGTTTTCAAATTACCTCCATGTGGTTATTGAAACAAAACAAAACAAAAAAGAACAAGGCTAGCTGCTCAGTTGGCAAAAAAACTGCTTCAATTGAGATTAGTGAACTATCCCAATTTGTATCCATGGAGAAACTAGCCTACAGGTGTTAACAACAAGTACAATGAAATTAATGTAATCACATATATTTTCCATGGTGATTTTCTGGTTTTCCGTGTAGCTAATATAGGAAGTGCAAAAATAATAATTAAATTATATTTGTAGATAAACATATACAATTTTTTGATGCAAATTAAACATGTTATTCAAAGATAATTAAGAGACAGTAAATATGCAAATTCAGTGAAATGCTTCAGACAGATTATTTTTACAGATTTCCATTTTAATTGTGCTTTCTGCAATAATTACCAAATTGTTTATGCAGGTCATTTTTATGTGTGATTGCTCAGCAATTCCTGTTAGGTAGTTTTGTTTTCATTAATGCATCCTCTTTGAGTCACTAAATCTTGACATTCTCCCTACAGATTAATATATCATTATTTTTAATTGAGAGGTGACAATTTTCTGATATTTTCTACCTAGAACTTTAACACATATGCTTTTCTCTTAAAACATCTTCTGCATCATTAATGTTTTATGGTAGTCAGAAGAAATTACTTCAGAATAGAGCTTGACAGGACAGTGTTTCATGTATCTGTCATAGTTAAGACAGGGGAAAATACCCTACATGTGTGTCTATCTGTCTGCTTATCTAAGCATAATCCACATGCAGAAAAATATAAAAAATCTGTTCAGATAAAGTTCTTCTTAGTGATATGCTGAAATAAAAAGCATCCTCAGTAAGCTGAAATATCTAGGCCTGTATTCAACCACGCACTGAAGCACTCACCTAAACATAAGCACATTTATAAATTTATTCCACTGTGCAAACCCCATATTTGATTTTGAGCATGTACTTCAGGGTTTTGGGGGATTAGAGCTTTGGCATTGTGTATTCCCATGGAGATCTCACCACTGAAGTTCATCCTAACTTTGAGAAACACTACAGATATACCCTCAGATACAATGTCAGAATCTGTCTGCTTGCCTGTGTGTATGACTTCTAAGTCATGAGACTAAAACATGACTTATTCCAAACATTAAGGGCATCATTTTGCCACTGGTATAAGTAGTTTAAATTTACAGGTGTAATGGCTTGTTCCAATAAAAATGCCAGATATCAATTTCTAAGGGATACAATTTCATATACTTCCTCATCACAGCTAATTTTACCACATTTATACAACCCTTGGTGTTGTCTCTGTTACCAACAAGTATAAACAGCTTAAAATGGTTTTTTAACTTTAAGCTTTAAAGCTTAAAGTTTTCATACCATGCCCACAAAAAACCCCGCATCTCAATGACCGATTGGAGGTACAGAGTCCACTGCTGATGGCCCTGATCTCTAGAGCAGGGCTTCCACGTCCTACATCCATCTCAGAGTGCCCAGAAAACAGCACTGGATTCAGAGCTCCCTTCTTGTGTGGAAATCTTGCTGTCTCTGACGGACGCTTTGTGAGAGAATCACGGCTGGGTTTTGTAAGTGCTTCCCCTGTTTTCTCCCCTCACTCTGGGAGTGTTGCTGTGTTTGTGGTTATTTGCATCTACGTGTCAGCATTTTCGGGTCAGATACTTGGAACTCTGCATTGCTGGAATTAATTTGCTCATAAAACAGTAATCCTCCTCCCTCATGTTTGCACAAACTTCAACAGAATGAGCATGTGTATTGTCCTGTTCAGTGTGACGTGTCAAAAAATGAAGATCTCTCCAGTGGGTTTCAGACACCGAACTGCTTGGTAAATTAGACAGGATTTTTTAAGCATTCTGGAGAAGCTTTTTCCATTAAAGTGTCTTCAATTTTTCTTTTACAGTCTGAACTCTGCAATGTTTAGTTAATTGTAAGCCTGTTACTTTCACTGTCGGATAATAGCTGTCAACATCTTTAATGGACTGCCTGAAACAAGCGGTGTTTTAGACATATTGGTAGTTTTCAGCATTAAATTAAGTTTTGTTTGATTCTAACAGCAGAACCTGAATTTCCTGAATTATGCCAAGGAGATGGAATCTGCTACCTGCTTTGTAACCCACATAAAAGACTTATGATTCAGAAGATGAATGTCCATTCCCACTGATTAGTGCAAAACCTCTTCTAACTTTTATGAGAGATTTTCCTCTCAGGTAGCTACTTAAGATTGTATTGAAGTTACCCACAATCTCAGCTAAATATATTGAGCTCCTGTATTTAGTAGATAGGAAATTTTATAATAATAATAATTAAAAAAAGAAGATAGAGAAAAAGAATTTCTCTGCTTCCAAAAGACCAACAATGAATCCTTCCCAACAATCTGTTCAGTAATGTGTAAAATCTTAGTAGAAATAGATTTCCTTAAAAGGTGGAGCAGCTAATTTTCTGTTCCTTTTGGTTCTGAGTGTCTTTTTGTATTAATCATAACTTTCAGAATTGGGTGTTCTACACTGAGATTCCTTTCTTGGTGACTAACCTATTTCTTGCATTAGCCCACAATAGTCCAACTAAGCACATCAACTTGGGAGACAGGGTAAAACATTTGTATTAAGAAACAGATTCTGAAACACGGAGATATACCAAAGGCCATATTTTCTTTTGGCTGAAGTGCTTAAGCACAGGATAGGCTTAGATTTATAACTTAGATTTACAGATAGCATGCAGCAGTATTTTGCTTTGTGAAAGCTTTTCACTGTGAGATTGTTTTGCAACAAGTGGGTGTTTGCTTGCTGAACTGTGAACAAATGCTGAAGAAAGCATTTTTTTTTTCTCCTTCAAAATTAATCAAAAGTTGAAGTGTTATTTGGGGTTAGGGTCATTCGTAAACCAGCTTTATGGGACAGGGTGTTTGGCTGAGGTAATTAGGCATCGGGTTTTGGCACAAAGTGCAGTAACCTTCCTACTTACCTATTGTAATTGTAAACATAACTTCCAGAGCAAAAACAGTCTATCCAAGGACAGTACTTTAAAACACTTTCTTGAGCTGTCAATCAGTTCTTTGTAGGATGCAAGGAAAGGATTTCCCTTGATATTATTTAGAAATCATCCCCTTGTTAGAAATGCAGGGCTTGCTAGTCTGAGGAATTTCTGAGGAAAGTAAAACAAAGGCCTTATAATTACTGAGAATTCACCTTTATAATTATTCAAAAATGAATAGCTGCATTAAGAAATATACAATCTGTTATGAGAAGGAAAATGGTGAATCAGTGCGGAGGACTGACAAGTTCCAAAGAAGTAAGGTCAGGCAATTTGTGACCCGGTGACTGACAGCTCCTGTGTGATCAGGGTGGGCACAGAACTTTCAATGTTTCAAATACTGAGTACTCTGTCTTTTTAGCCATCTACCTGATCTACCTTTTAACCATCCATTTCACTTGTAAAGGAATTCATCAATCCAAACTCCTTACAATTTCCTTAGCGACACTATTGAAGCTCTATTTAGGCTGACCTCTTGATGATAGTTATGCTGAGCTATGTTGGTCAATTTTAAACATTAATCAGCATCAGGGAGTGCTGTTAAAGCCCATGTGCATCATATTTCTGAAGGTCTCTCACCTTTTATAAGGAAATTACTAATCTACCTTAATTCAAATTGTTCCTTAAAGCACAGTTTCTGCCAAGCTTACCATTGCTCGTACATCCCATTTACTGTCACTGTTACATTCATTGAAAAATCTCTAAACCATCCTGTAATCCAGCACATTTTTTCTACTCCTTTTCTTTTGTACAGTGCTGAACTATCAACAATCTTCAACAGAAAAAATACTACTTTCTATCTATCCAAATATCTTTCTATCTGTCATCTATCCATCCATCCTTTTGCTGTTTATGTATCACATTTTTACTCCAGGATTGGTAGGAAAAATCTAAGCTTTCACAGTTTTTCATTGCAGTTCAACATTTTGGGTTTGCATATGAAAACCTGATTCTAAATAATACTCAATGTAATATGGAGTAGTGTGGCTCTATATGAGTATGTGAATTTCCAACTTAAAGCCATGAAAAATTTTATTTCTTAATATCCCACATAATGGGAATGAGTTTAAAATCACAAATAAATCATTATAATTCAAATATTTAGCAGGTAAGAAATCCAGATAAACTCTTATAAGATTTTATTTTCTTACAACTATAAAATGCAGTCTAAAGATGAAAGAAGAATGCTTATTTCCTCAGCAAATAGTTTCCCTTCAAGCATTAATTTTCCTCTCTGTGGAAAAAAAATGGCCAGAGAGTACATTGTTATTTTGCCCTTTGCATTGTGTCATGGATGAAGAAGCTTTGTGATTTCTTCAAGGTCTCAGCTTTAACTCCTGGGCCATAGCATCAGGGAGTGGTTGCTGCTGTTGTCTGCCATTAGGGGATATTGTACATTTGGAGGTCTGAACTGTTATTGGGTTTTGTAGGACGCCACAAAATCTTCAGGTATTTCTTTCCAGTGCAACATGGAGGAGTTTTCATTTTGCTTTTCCATTGTCATAGGGACCCTGGTATGATTTGTACAGCTTTCCTACACTGAGAATGTAGTTTTAGATGCTTGTGTAAATTATCTATTATTCACTGAATTGTAATGGGCTACATACCCATGAGATTATGAATTTATGCCGGTTTATGATAAATTTAAATTATTGATAGGAATGCTATTTACTGACAATGACAAGAGTAGTATGAAATAATTCTGCTAATATTATCTGATATTTGGAGTTACAAACATATTCTGATTTTCACGTGATAAGGCAAGAACCTTCTCAATGACAACTTGCTTTTATTTCTTCCAAGATTTTAAGAACTTCCATGACAAAAAGGGTTGCAGATAACAAACTTACAGTCCTGAAGGTATTTCCTTTTGTTAGTCAGTGTAATTACTTCATTATCAGCAGCAATAGCAGTTTTCCCATTGTAAAGTAAAATTACTTTAGTAATTTCCCATTACCAAAGTACCTCACTCGGGATCTAGAGTGACCATTCTTTGGGAATGTTCCAGTCCCACTTCTGTCCCTGGTGCATGTGACTGTTGCATTGAGCTGGGAAGGGGAGGTCAAAAAAGGGATATTAGACCATGATTTGGTCCAAAGAAAGCCTCTTGGTTTTCAGGAGAAAGCTTCGCC
>VZTA01029662.1:100774-125987 GCA_013398855.1 Mohoua ochrocephala
TCCTGGGCCATAGCATCAGGGAGTGGTTGCTGCTGTTGTCTGCCATTAGGGGATATTGTACATTTGGAGGTCTGAACTGTTATTGGGTTTTGTAGGACGCCACAAAATCTTCAGGTATTTCTTTCCAGTGCAACATGGAGGAGTTTTCATTTTGCTTTTCCATTGTCATAGGGACCCTGGTATGATTTGTACAGCTTTCCTACACTGAGAATGTAGTTTTAGATGCTTGTGTAAATTATCTATTATTCACTGAATTGTAATGGGCTACATACCCATGAGATTATGAATTTATGCCGGTTTATGATAAATTTAAATTATTGATAGGAATGCTATTTACTGACAATGACAAGAGTAGTATGAAATAATTCCGCTAATATTATCTGATATTTGGAGTTACAAACATATTCTGATTTTCACGTGATAAGGCAAGAACCTTCTCAATGACAACTTGCTTTTATTTCTTCCAAGATTTTAAGAACTTCCATGACAAAAAGGGTTGCAGATAACAAACTTACAGTCCTGAAGGTATTTCCTTTTGTTAGTCAGTGTAATTACTTCATTATCAGCAGCAATAGCAGTTTTCCCATTGTAAAGTAAAATTACTTTAGTAATTTCCCATTACCAAAGTACCTCACTCGGGATCTAGAGTGACCATTCTTTGGGAATGTTCCAGTCCCACTTCTGTCCCTGGTGCATGTGACGTATGTGATTTGTGTTATCAAATACAGTGGTATCTCTTGCAAATAAATTTTAAAGGGTATAACTAAGCAAATAATTAACTTCGTCCATAGCAGGAAAACTTTACAGCGATTAACCTTAAAATATTATGGTCAGACTGGATTGAAATAAATTTAAATGCCACTTTTTCTAAACCACTCTTTGTATATAGTTTATTCAACCAGTTTTGTTAAGCTCACTGGGATGAGAAATGAAATGTGAGCCCTCACAGAATTAACTAGGCTTATTAGCTTCTGTTATCTGGGGCAACAGATAATGGACTAGGAGACCCTGATAACAGGAGAGTTTCCATAAAAAGATCATAGTGCAAGTACAGGTACAGAAACACAGCACTGGATCATGTCCTCAAATCCCTTATTTCAACCCAGAAGGAGCTTGAGGTACCTCCAGACCATGCTCTCTGCTAGGACTAGACCAAAGTTTTCATGGATGTTTTGATTTGCTGAATTTGCAGCATCTCAAAAGCTCATACTCTGAGAGCAAGCTTGTAACAGCTCAAACCTTCCAGCAGGGAGAACAGCTGCCTATCCCACCCTATCTGCTGAGCCTCTATCCCACCCTTCAGAGAACTTGTCCCCTTCCACTCTAATTAGTGTAGTGGCTGGCTTTGTTTAATGTTTTGTTTAATGTTTTCCGGAGGATAGGCTTAGTCTTCCGTTGTTTTTTCAGAATCCCTGATCTACTCAATGGGATCTCCAAGGGATGGGTTACAGAGGTGAGAGTCTTCCCTGAAGGAGTTAAAAAGCAGTGTAGAACAGTTTAATGCAAAATGGTGCCGTGTGAGGCCTTTTTTTTTTTTTCCTTCAGATGATGGTAAATTATTTTATGTGTGAAAGTAAAATTGTTCTTGGTAAGAAAGCAGCGTGTTCTGTGATTGGCCTCTTTAGAAAGGAGAGCTAAACTGGTATTTATTCCTAGCTGTTCCTGGGATTCTTGTTAGATCTCAGAATGGTTACACTGAGGGTGAAATGTAGGCAAAATGAACAAAATTATTTTCCAAAAGATTTGGCTTGTAGGTATATTACAAGAAGTTGTTCTCTAATGGCTTGAATCCATAGAAGATGGAAAGGGGATTTTAATGCTAGCACCACATGCTTCGTAAAGCTGTTCAGAAGTCCCTTCTGAAGGAAGTTTCAATTTTGCACGTAAACGTTCAATTATTTTATTGTAATATTCCTCTTATATATAGAAGATACTCTTCCAAAATTTATAGTATTCGTATTTCACATTTGTCAAAATTTTCAACTAAATTACAGTGTTTTATTATTAAAAATTATTTCTTTTGAGAACATAGTCACTTTTAGTTTTCTTTTCAAATGACTTTAATATTGAGAAATCTTCAAAATTCCTTTGTAGTCAAAATTCAAAGTATGAAACATAAATAGTTGCATTTAAATTATTTTAGAGGTTACTGGCTATTCTATCCCACTATTTTTTCATATGTAAAAATAGCTTCTTCAATGATACTGAGTGTTGATGAAGCTGTATCAGCCCTGGGAGAAAACAGGCCTCCCTGGGCATCTCTTTTCTATTTATCCCCTGTGCCTAAGGCTTCCTACAAGGTTTCCTCTAAATAATAGAGAAAATATCATCATACAGTCTACTCAAAAAGCAGCACAGTTGATATTGGAACAGCAAGCTGCTTGCTGGGGAGCACTAACAGAGTCTGAAATCCAAAGCAGGGTTAATGTTACCGAATTTCAGACCATTTTATAAGAATATATTCATTGGAACTTGGCTTGTATGTTAGTTGTAACAAGAGTATTGTATGCAATCTGGCAGAGTATAAATCTTCTGGACTCCAATTTTGGCATAATTTAATTCTAACTGAGTCGTGTTTTCTAACATAACAGCTACTAAAACTGCATGTGCTGTTTAGTTGAGTAACAGGAGATGTGAGGATTGCTACCTACAAATAAATTTTAGGGATGTTTACTATTTTCAGTGGAGAGAATTTAAGTGTACAGTGATGTATAAAAAGAAATCGATTGTTTTTTCTGATAGGGAGCAGAAGTTCTAGTCTGCTTGTGAGGTCATTTCAGAATCATCTTTCAACTTCAATATGTGAATGAATTCTGGAAAATGAAGACACTTGGAGAGAATAAAGAAGGCCAATGCACTTGTACTCGTCTACCTCACACAGTGAAGAATGGAGAGAATTGCACTAAACAAACTGTGATGGGTGGGACAAGTACAGAGACAGACTCTGATGTTCTAGGAAAGCTCAGTGACAAAGCCTAATGGTTTGTCATGAAATTTCCATTTATGTGTTTAGCTATGCAAACCTGCAGGTAATGCTGTTGAGGTGCTAATGAAAGTGATGAGAAGAAACCCTTTAAAAATAAGATCATATGAAACAAAAATCCCTTTCATTTGCAACAAGTGAATTGCATAGGTCTTGAAAATAAAATATGTTTCTCTTAGTTTAGAATCAGGTTTTTTCCTCTTTTAAAAAAACTTCAAGATTTCAGTTGTAAACTTCTGTGACAACTGCCCTTAATGTAGTTACAGATTTAACCGAGGATTGCATCTGTACTCACAGTGTCATTCTCCCTTTCTGATTTGTGATGTAAAATATCTAATCTAGACTCTGCTGTTGGTAGGGTGCTTTGGGGGCGTTCAGACTCTTCTCATCTTCTGGGGTTGGATTCAGATGTAGAAGAGCTTTTGTTTCCTGTCTTTTATAAGGATGCAAAGTCCAGATGTAGACCCAACTGCCACTAAGGTCCTGAAGGGATGACATTTCTTTCCTTAAAATTAAACTGAGGATTGGAAGTGTTGTTGGAAATCATTTGGCAATTCACATATGGAGTTGTCCAAGTGATGATTGCCTTTTACACCAATGTCTTGTAAGAAAGATAGGTCTCGGGTTTTAGGTAAAAGAAGGGTTGGAGATACGTAACGGGAAGAAAAAAGACAATGAAGGACAGCTGAGAATGCTGGGTACCATAATCATTGTGAAGTATAAGCCTGGAATAATTTATTTAAAGTGTTTCTATTAATGAAACCCTGTGGAAATCACCTTAATTTTGTAATCCCGCATTGCTTTCACTCTGCCTAGTATTTTGTCTTCTTTTAAAGACTGTGTATATTTCACGCGCTAGTGATAACATAATAAGGCCACATGGAAATCCTATAAAGATTGGAGGGGAAAAAAACCTCTCATGAGAAGAAAAACAGATGCAAAGCTATAACCTTGCACCTGGAAGTCTTTCACATGGCAGTTGTGTGCATTCCCAACCACTCCATAAGGACAGAAACAACACAAGCAGCTGATAATGTGATTGTGAGGAATGTGTTGACCATGGTGATGACAGGGTGATACATTTACCCTCAAGAGCACAAATGCACCTGTGAAATATTAGGCTGTGCTTTTTTGCTAGATCAGTTTAGCAATATTTAGGAGTAAGCTACAAGATGGAAGGAGAGGGCAGTTAAAAGAGGCTAGGGAGAGACATTTGGGAAAAGCAGAGTGTGCTTTCAGAACAGCTTATCACAGAGCTTTGGAAGCTTTTTCCATTCTCATTAAGAATAGATCCTATGGAGGCAAACGTCTATCAGTGCAGCTAATTAAATACACCAGAATTAGTAAACAAGGAGAGAAAATTCCTAGTTTATATTAAAAGTACAAAAATTAACATGCAATTAGTGATGTATATTTGAGAAAGTGAAAGGGAATGTTTCAGAAAGCCGACTTGATTGCACTGACTGTATTTCTAATTTATGTTTGATGTTAACACACCAAATGGCACAGAAAACATTACATGCGAGGAGAGCATCAAAACTGAAATTACTGTTGGTTTGGTCTCCTCTGCGTTTCCTGAATTCTTGGAATTTTTTCTTCAGTACTCATAAATAAATAATGTTTGTGATTATGTTTAAAGAAAACTCTTCATGCTAGTATTGCTGATTCCAAACGATCCTTTTCCATTCTGGAGTTCTCCTGAGGGATGAAAGAAAGAAGGTGTAGTTGTGGGTGGGTTTGTTGTTTGGGGTTGTGGGTTGGGGTTTTTTTTGGTACTGTTTAATGCTGTCTTATGGAAAACTTAGCAAACCTTAAGCTGGCTTGTAAGGGATACCTGTGGATCAGGATGTTTTGAAGGGAAGCTTCTTCCCAGCTAGCTGCTGTTGTGTCTGGGAGATGGTGAAATACATTGGTCAATTTACCTACTTCAATGTTTTGTTGAAGCTGGATGCAAATGTGTTATCTTATACAAAGGCTGATAAAAAGAATGTAATGCCATCTGTATAAAATAGGGAACTGTGTCTTATGCAGGCTTGTGAACAGATGCTAGCTGACATGTTTTAGCCAAAAACTATGAAATTAATGATAAGATTTCCTGAGAAAAACACTTCTGTGAGTATTTGAGGAAAGCAGTTCTGAGCCTAAAATGTCCTCACAATCAGTTGGATGAAGACCGATTTGGCCTGCCGCTGAGGAAAAGTGGATTCTTCACTGGCAACACCTGAAAGGGAAGGCAAATGCTGAATAGAGAGTTTAATGCTGAAGAAAGTAGCTGTCAGGAGCTCAGAGCCCAGCTTTCTAGTGTAAAGAAAGGGATACCAGGAGGTGGAAACAGTAGGACACCTGGATGTAGGATACATTTTTGGAGATGATAGATTAAATTTTCTAAATCTAACTGTTGGAATCAACCTTAGGAAGAGAAAAATGCCTGGAAAACGAATTAATATTTTGGCAGTCCGTCCGACATTACTTTGCTAGTGAAGAGGAGGAAATCAATACTAAATATATTTAGGAGTACATTATGCTGAGTTATGCTGACTTCATTAAATAGATCACTAACAAATGGCTACAGTACAGTCAGTAGCAGGACAAAATTGGAATCCTAGTCTGCCGAAGCTTCCTTTAATGTCAAAGACATGAAGCAGCTCCTTCAGGACAGGGCTCAGTAAAGTTTAGCAGAGATTCTGAAGCTGGTTAGCCAGATCAGCTGCTGTCAGCTGAAGAAAGGGAAATAAACTAATTGAAATCTCAGCGCACCAGGAGCTTAGTAAATGTCAGACTTCCCAAGCAGTCCTCATAAATGTGCTAAAATGGGTCTGGTCACACACTTCAAAATAATGGAGGAGAAACTTGGTGAAAAGGCTCTCTTAGACTCACCGGCCTTGTGCTTCAGGGTATGGGATGGTCTGGAATAAAATCTCCCCTGGAACGACAACCGAGTGGTAATCGGTGAGATTTCTGTGAGCTGAGGGGGAAACTGCAGTACCTGCAGGACAGTCGGTGTGCAGTGTCTTCTGTAGTGTTACTGAGGGGAATTCAACCCCTCAGAGTGAGGAATTCAACAGTTTGCTGTTTCGTGTGAATGTGGCCTGGTAAGGTTCCTCGAGTTACTAGGTCATACTCATTTGACAAGGTTCTCGGTTTCTCCTTATATAAGTACAGTTTGAAAAATGTTGCGGTATGACTTTTATGACTTTATAATGAACACCTGTTTGAAAGATGTGTGTATGGTAATAAACTAAACATTATAAGCCTTGTTTCTTTAGGAAATGGGACCGAGAGTGTAACTTCTTGGTGCTTTTCCCTCCCCTAATAACTTTTGAAGCCACTTTTTCATTGCATTATTTAATTTCTTTCATTCAGTTTCAACCGAAGCTGATGATGGAGATCAGTCCTTAAGCTACTTGATTTCTACGAGCTGCATGAAAATACAATCCATCTCTCCTTCCCAGCTATCTATCAGTGCTCTCATTAGGAGAGTGAGTGTCAGCTCAGCCCTTATCTGTTACCAGATAATCTGTAGGTGGCAGCAATGGTATGAACTGCCCTGATTGCTTCTGTCAGTTCAGTGCTTTTGTGGCTATGGGAGAATCCAGTGTGAGAGCTAAAGCTGTAGGAAGTCAGTCTTTTCTAATTCTGCTGTTCATATTTCAAATCAGTTTCACTTCAGGCACTAGTAAGAAGAAGCCATAAAGGTGATTAATATTTTGTAATGAAGCTATTGGCACCTAATAAGATATTCACTTCTGTAGACTCCTTACTAAAAATATTTAAGAACTTGAAGGTAAATGTGACATTGAATTTTGAATACATGCATTTGGATACTAGGTCCTTTGTCGAAATGAATTCATTAGTACTGATTGATCAATTGCCTTCCAAAGAGATAATCAAGGAGTAATCTTGTTAGAGACAAATGGACTACTTAGCATGACTCAAAATGTCAAAGGGCCAAATCTCCATGTGAGAGTGGAGAATAACCTTGTGGTTACATCGGGGCTGTTGAAATGAGAAAGGCAAGAGGGACTCATTCCAAAAAGGAAGTGAGTTTTTCCTAGATCTCTAAATCAGAGAAGCCTGCAGCTGGCTGATCCAGCAGCTTGGCTTTCACAGACGGTGCAGACGGGAGACTGTGCAGATAGGGGAGAGAATTAGGCCCATTTTGGTATTGTGCAACAAGAGGAGATAAGGTCACTTCAGCTAAAGCTTGTAATTGATTCCTGATGTTAGTTTTTTAAGTGAAAATGTTGTAAAATATTTTTGGCAAATGTTGAAATTAACTATGTGGATAATTCCTAATAATGATTATGAATCAGCTTTGAAAAGGATATTGCAAACTTTAATGTGTTTGAGTATTTCATAATGGTCAGCTAAAATTTTATGATATTAAGATGCAAACAGCATTTGGAAAACGTGCTGCTTCATATTATACTAGCACTATTAAAAACCCCCTAGATCTGACTACCAGCTGTGTGTTTATTCCATTTCTTTTCTGGATTATCTTAATTTCCATTTAAAGTACCAGACACAAAAGATGGTATCTGTAAGAATTGGACTCCAGGTCTTCAAAGACTTTTTTTTTAAATGTCACAATTTGAACTGCTATAAATAGTAATAGCATTCTTAATGTCTCATTTATTGACTTACTTGAACTTCAGTAATTATGATTATGTTCAAACCTACAGAAGACAGTGGAAAGAAAGCTTTGTGAAACATCAGTACTCTCGGTTCTCTCTGAAATACTCCTCCCTTCTCTGAAGTTCCATGGTACCATTTTCTAAAACTGTTTTGAAGAGTGGTCCGAAGCCTACTGGACTTAGCATATGACCAGCTGCCAAGGAGACTAAGCTCTGGAATAGGAAGCTCCTGGATCCTGGGAGCCTTTGGCCCTGGCAGTAAGAGTCACCTGGAACCTCTCTGTGAGTAAAAAGGACTGCAAGATACCTTTTCAGTCCTCCTCATGATGGGGATGGTGCCTTCTGCAGACACATTGCTGTTTGCTTAAAGCTCGTGTGGTGTTTTCTGTTGCTCACTTTGTTGGGGGTAGAATATAGACAAGGACTCCTACATTAAACATCCATTGCTGAATGCCCAGGACTTAATGCTCTACAAACTTTAAAATACTACTTCAGAACTAGAACAACAGAGTAAATAGTTTTTCAATGTGCATACAGGGGCAGCTGAAGCTGGCTAAGTTTCTTTCTTACTCCTAACTTTTGTTTGTCCTTTGCTGAATAAAATTAACTGGTGCCAGACTGATCCATTTTATAGGGACAGGCTGCAAACAGTTCTGCTAAAACAAAAATGTCTCCCAAATGGTTCAAAAAAAATCTTTTAAGTTGTCTCTCGAGTTATAAAAACCTAGGGTGTGCTTTATGGCACTTTAATTTCAAACTGACTTGTATTTTTTTTTGGTGTCATTGATGAAAAATTTAAAAATTATTACAACTTCTGCATTTATCAAGGTTTCATGTTTGTTGAACTCCAGTCAGTGGCTTAATGGTAGATAATTTTGTATTTTTGAAGAAACATCTGTGACAAACCAGCTGGGGCTTATGGATTCATTCTTCAATAACTCATCCTGCATATGTTCTGATGCTACAGTTAATCTCCTCTTCACCCTGATATTCCAAGCTTTTTTTTAAAGACCAGGCAACTCATTGTACACTGATCTGCAAGGATTTCCAAGCAATAAGGCAG
Source organism: Mohoua ochrocephala (assembly GCA_013398855.1). Taxonomy (NCBI): domain Eukaryota; kingdom Metazoa; phylum Chordata; class Aves; order Passeriformes; family Acanthizidae; genus Mohoua; species Mohoua ochrocephala. Next base: position 109,455 of record VZTA01029662.1, read on the forward strand.
ACTAAAACACCTTACATTTCAAATGACTTTGTAATATACATGCACATGTGTCATGGTTTAGGAACGGTATTCTCCAATTTAGTACTCCCACTAAAACCACACACTGCTTTCCCCCCCCCACCCCTGCCCTGCCCCTCCCCTGGTTGGAGGCATAAAAGACAAAGATCATGGGCTGAGAGAAGAAAAATTTACTGGAAACAGCACTGAGATAAGAAATGAACAGTAACAACAGCAATATTAATAACAAAAGGTATAAGAAAAGAAATTATTGACATGGGGACACCCCCCTGATAATAGCCAATGCTGGGTGGCTCTCTCTGCCACAGTTTTCTCGACTGGATGGAGCCCCTTCTTCCTGAAGAGAGTCTTCCCCTGCCCCCAACAATGGTGTGAGGTGGTACAGAATATCCTTTGTGTCCTGGCCATGCCCTCTCCTGGCTACTGCAAAAATTAACCCTGTTCTGGCTGAAATTAGGACACCATGAAAAAAGCGTGTGTGACATGACACAAAAGTATTGCAGGACTTTAAAAACTGCAAATGTCTTTTGGAATATACAGGTGAGCTTTTTTTTTTGTGAACTGCTCTCCATGAAGCTTTCATTTCTATGATCCCATGTCTACATTTGAGGCTGTCACCTTTCAGGAACTTGCACACGATGTTTACCTAGGAATGAGGAATGAAGTATTCCACCTGCTTCACTTCCGAACCTCTGTTTTATGCAGAGGAAGCTCAGGATTGCATGTCTGTCATATGCTGGTACTTGAAGCATCAAAATTTATGTGGCTGAAGAGTCGGTCTGAGTAGGCCCAGCTCACACAGACGACAGCTTTTGTTAGTGCTGTGCCAGGGGTTGGCATAATAAGGTTAAGCTTTCCCCTTTGACGTGATCTGCAGTGAGCACCAAGTCTGTACTCAAGGGAATTGTGTATAGATACTGTAGGAAATTCAGGCTCTGGCTCAGGTCTGTGTTTCAAACACAAGTTAATGCAAGTAAAGTGGTCCCTTTCTTGTGGCATCAATGCTGAGGGTTCCCTAATGATCAAACTGTTGTTTTTTGTGTCTTGATAAATATTTAGGATATACACAGCAACAGACAACCAGTGGCTTGAGTTCAGATCTTGGGGCAGGCAAGTTTTTGAACTTATATGAATGTCTAAATTACTGAGCTATTGAGTATGTTTCTTCCCAGGAATTCCAAGATGTAAGGATAGCTTCATTTTTCACCATTAAAGGCTTATTTGCAAAATCTTTGTGAACAGTCTTTTGTTTGTGATGTGTGTGTATATTTGTTTGTTTTGTTTGTTTTTGCCCTTCTGAATGTGTAAGTGAATGTTACATTGTTCAGCCTGTGACTCAGTCACGATCTGTTTACCCTCACTTGTTCCAGGTGTTCAGGCTTTGGGATATCTGTGCAGTTGGTGCTGCCTGTCAGCCGGAGGTACCAGGACTGATCCTGAGCTGATAAGGGTGGCTCTAAGTGGTGACTTTGAGGGGATGCTCTAGGCTAGACCATCTAGCTGTGTCCTCCAGGGTAGCATTCCTCTGATCTAAAATATATCTCCTGAATGTATTTCTGTGAGCTGAATGATGATTTGCACAGGATGAACCGAGAATGTAGCTTTCAGGTTTCTCACATGGCCGGTTTCTACCCATGTATTTTTGTTCCTTCTTCCTGTCAAGACAACTTATACTTTCTGGTTTTTAGGCAAATGGCTCTAACATGAGGTGTGCTAAAGCATACTGAAAAATTGGTCAGTGATTCTTGTCATTGATTTGGTGGGGATGAATTTGAAAGGTTTGATGGCTTTCTAGGATCAGATAAATCTGCAAGGAAATGTTAATTATGTCTGGTGATGAATCTTTGTTTTTCTTCTATTACTGGTTGTAAGTGATCATACTTGGCCCTCACCTTAGTGACTGAGGGCATGGCATTGAGCACAATAGAATGAAGTGGCTTAGATTTGTTTCCAGATGCAAATAAAGTGTTGGCTTGTCTATGGGCACAGCCTGATAAATCAGTGGATCGACTGTGATTCATGGAATGTGAGTTTTGTTAGTGACTTTTCCAGCATCAAGTACAATGGCCTTGGCAGGTGAATTGACCTTCTTTTGTAGATTGAAAAATTGAGACTTGGAGAAGCAAGTGACAATTACATCCTTTCTGTAAGTCATAAAAGTAAATCTGAGCTACATAAATATTTATAAAATAAGTGAAAATGACTGTTGATATTACCATAGCATTTCCATCTCGAATTGTTCCAGAGAGTTTGTAATGCAAAGATTTAAAACAGTTCTATTCCAGAGCTGCTTCTTGTGCTTTGTGGTGGTAGAGATTCCTTTCTTTTTTCCATCCTCTCTCTGTGTCTTAAATACTGCTCCTCAGACCCCTCCAAAAAAATTAGGATTGAGGTGGCTTTTAGTTCTGATCCTTCCAGGGGCTGTATCAGCTCTTTTTTTCACCTGTTCCCAGGATGCTTTTGTTTGTGTTTGTGTGTGTGTGTGTTTCTTGGAACGGCACTCTTTTCTTCTGAAGTGATCTCTGCAGTGAGATTTGTGGCAACTTGTCCATTCCTTATGTATCAGCGTTACTCTGTGAGCTCCCAGCATCTCTGTCAGAGGAGGAACAGCTTCTCAGAGCAAGCCCACAGTATTATCTTTGAACATATGTTCTCTATTAAGTGAGACGAGGAAGTCACTTAGTTTTCCTTCCATGTGGAGGTTAAAATGGAGGGCTTGTCTAAAAACAGATTGCGCTAAATTGGGGGTTTATTTGAACAGTATGTCAACATTATTAACTTGAAAATATATACTAAATTGATAGGTTTCCCTCAATTACCTCATCTTGAAAGCTGTTCTCAAAAAACGAGCAAACAGTTCAAAAGTGATTTAATCTGCCTGAAAATGAGAAAGTCAGATGAAAGCACACAACACTTTTGTTAAAATGAGTGCTAGGTAAACTATGTCTTTGGCCCATTCTACTTCTCCCTATTCAGAAGTAACAACAAATTTTAAAAAACTGTAGGTGTCCAGGTTCTAGGATTAACCTGCAAACGTGCTAATGTTGGCCCAAACTTTGGGCATAGACACACACTGCATTGCAGAGGGGCCAACTTTTAGCCGTGACCATTTTGCACCAGGTTATGTCACTGCGATCCTGGATCACACGGCGTCACCTGGCTGCACTGACAGATGTGTGAGGTGGCAATGGGAGTGCTTCATATGTGAAATGCATTACACAAATATCTACAAGACTTCCTTGCTTTTAGACGTTATCTGGAAGATTTTAATGATGTTGTATATGCCAAGAAGGCCCACTTTCTTTAGCATTCCACATAATCATAGACATTTCGGCAGCATTCACTCAGCACTACTTATGTATGTGCCACCCTTTCAGACTGAAGAGCTAAAATTAGGGGCCTTCTAGATTACCCTATTGCAAAGGAGAATCTGGGAATTTCTAGGGAAACTGAGCTGCTTTAGCACAGTTAATGAGAAACATGTGCCAAGCCTGACTTTCTTCAACACAGCACATAAACGGAGACAGTTTCACCATTTGGAGCTTTAAAACTCTTTCAGTAAATAACCCATTTTAAGAACCCATTTGTTATTAAAACAAAGGGAGAGCTCTGCTGTTGAGTTCTGGAGTGGACATGAGTCTCTACCCAGAGTTCCACCTGGAAGGAGACAGCTCCTTTACTGACCCGTTCTGGTCAAGAACAAGTGCTGCCATAGTAGGAATTGATGATCTTCCTGACCTAGTTCACCATTTCAGCTCTTGATAGAGTGTGAAAGAAGCATGATATTTTTTACATCTACTCATTGTCACCCTTTCCAGTGACTATATCCAGAAAGATCAGCATCCAGAAGTGGTGCTTTCTGACAGAATGAATGGAGGATGTCACAGTTCTAGAAAACGCCTAGCTGTCTGGTGAAGGAACAATGCAAAAGTACCAGTCTTTGTCCTTTTACTTCAAAACACAAAAATAGCAGGTCTTGACCTACATGAGTATTGTGGTCTGAGTAGCTTTGGCAGTGATTGATTAATCATTTTTCCATTATTTTAAATATTATATTGAGTTTGTTATTGAATCTGCACCATATTGTTAAAAAGACAGCTTTATTGTTGTACAAATTAATTAGAGTATGGCAGTGAATCTAGGTGAGATTCCTAAGCAAAGAAATTTAGGCAAAGAAATCTAGTGATGGTGCATCATGTAGTCCTGGATTGTCATGTAAGGTGGAGACACCTTCTTAAGTGGAAGAGACTGCAGAGGGTTTCCTTCATAAGTTGTTACTGCACAGAGCACATGGTGTGAGTAACTTGCATTGCTGTAGGATATGGTGGTTCTGAGATGTAAAACTGTGATTGACATTGGGGGATAGTGGTTTGGATAGATAGGAATTTGGGACACTGTTCAAAAACGTGGCAATTTATTTTTATTTTTATTTTTTGGGAAAAAATAGCTCGGTCAGTGAAAGGCTTGAGCAGGGTTCATCTGATAACACCACTGACTGTGTATCTGGCCTGATAATGTGCAGAACACATCCAGGGTGATTAAACTGCTGAATAGGGACTTGTTTAGAGATTATAGAAGGATGAATGAAAGGAAATTCTTCAAAACGCCTCTGGATTTTTGTGGTACTACATTCCACAAAAAGGAGTATGCTTAGAAATCCTGAGAACCTGTGATCTGAATGTCAATGGAAAAGAATTCACTGAAGTCGGAGCATCTTCTTTACTTAAATCTGTTTTGGGATCTAGAAGGTGCAGACTTTGGACTTGAATTAGCGTTTAAACAACATGTGACACGTCACAGACAATCTTCCAGTCCTACTTACCAGGGCATTGTGTTTCCAGTAGGAAGCCATAAAGCCAGGCAGTTGTACTCACATCTCCTTCCCATATGCACAGTACATGGGAATATCTTTTCATCTCACCAATTATTTTTCACACTTGGGGTTGGGCTACTCATCTTCAGTACCTCCTTGTTAGTCTGTGTGATTCACCAGTTTGCATTGTCCTGTTTCATGCGGCAGCTTGTCATTAAAGATCCCAGTGATTGTCACTCGGTACCAGCCCACCAGCCTCCGCTCTACGTCCAAATTGCAGCTGAGCACTTACAGTCTCCTTCGCTCTGAAGTGTGAAGGAAGTGGGTGGCATCAAGCTTTTCTTCTTATTTGTTTTATCATTGCTTTGTAGTACTTATGTCTCCCTCAAATGTTGCCACTGCACACAACGAAGATGGAATCAACTGCTATGTTTACTTATTTTCCCCTCTTAGGATTTATTGTTGGTAGCTTCATGCTATATAACACATGAAAATAAAGACAGATTTGTATCTCAAAGAGCTTATTATGCTCCTTCTGCAGAAATGATTCACTGGGAAATCTTTTTGGTGTCTGCCTTTCTCTGTGTTCTGGAGGTTGGTACGTAAATTTAAACGCAGAAATGTAAAAAAGAAATTACCATTGCAAGCAGGACTGAAACTATGAAAGTCTTTGTAACTTTACATGCACAGAGCTGTGATGAATGTAAACTTATCTTGTTGCAAAAAGAAGGCTCATCTTATGGCACATGCTGTATTATGCCTTTATAAAAAACATTTATGCATGTGTTTGCTTCCCAAGCAGCAGGGCTGTAGCTAAAGACCACCTGATTAAAAGCCTTCTCTCTGCAATTCCCAGTATTAGGATAAATCATAGAGTATTGTTTATATGACTCCTTGTGTTTCCTGCCATGTATCCTCACATGCAGATGTTTTTAATCATTTATTGCTAATAGTGAGTATATGTTAAAGTTTTCTATACTTTTTTTTTTTTTGGCATTTTGTATGGTTAAACTTTGCCAATGTAGAATGGGATTATTATGCACTTTGAGAGAAATGAAACTCATCCTTGGGATAATTCTCGGTTGGTTTTCTCTGTTTATACAACAGCCTTCTGCTGTTCTAGAAAAAGGCAGAAACCTTTCACCAGATAAAATTTCTGCCTCGCGTTGTCTGTATTAATAATGCAAGCAGAAGACACATGCCAAATGTATTGGGTTTGTGTGACAAAGCCCTGAAAAAGACCTGTGAAGAGCTCCTAGAAGCTTCCCCCATGTCTGACAGCCAACGCCAGCCAAGAGGGACCCACTCCTGCCTGAGGCTGAGCCCATCGGTGACAGTGGCAGTGCCTCTGAGATAACAGACTTAAGGAAGGGAAAAAAACCCTGTGAAACAGCAACTGCAGCTGGACAGAGCAGGAGGAATGTGTGAGAGGAACAACTCTGTAGATGCCAAGGTCAGTGCAGAAGGAGGGGCAGGAGGTGCTCCAGGTGCCAGAGCTGAGATGCCCCTGCGGCCCATGGTGAGGCAGCTGTGCCCTATGGACGTCAGGGATCCCCCTGGAACCTGTGAAGGACTCCACGCTGGAACAGGTGGATGCCTTAAAGGAGGCTGTGAACCCATAGGAGGCTCATGCTGGAGCAGGCTCCTGGCAGGACCTGCAGACCTGTGGAGAGAGGAGTCCAAGCTGGAGCAGGTTTCCTGGTAGGACCTGTGACCCTGTGGGGAACCCACACTGGAGCGAGGAGGGGAAGGGATCCCCCTGCCGAGGAGGAGGAGCGGCAGAAACAAGTTGGGATGAGTTGGCTGCGGTTCCCATTCCCTGTTCTCCAGCCCTGTGCTGCTGGGGGAAGTAGATAGAGAATTTCGGAGTGAAGTTGAACAGGGGGAGAAAATTTGGGTTTATTTCTCATTATTCTACTCTGGTTTTGATTGGTAGTGCACTAAGCTAATTTTCCCAACTCAAGTCTGTTTTGCCCCTGACAGTGATCTCTCCCTGCCCTTATTCCAACTCATGAGCCCTTCCTTTTGTTTTCTCTCCCCTGCTCAGCTGAGGAGGGGAGTGACAGAGTGGCTTTGGTGGGCACCTGGTGTCCAGCTCAGGGTCAACCCACCACGTTCAAGTCACATGAAGAGTAGCAAGATGAGAGAAAGTACTGATACAGTGCAGGACAGAGCTGGTTAGCTTAAGGACCGAGACAAAAGGGAAGTGATTTAGCTGTAACTCCATACCTCAAGTCTTTTGTGTTTTAAAAGGATTCCTTATCAAGAACTTCAAAAGCAAAAGGCAAAGGGAGTCAGATTTTTCACCTGTTTTAAGTGACTAGTGGTACAGTAGTGATGAATGGACGAATAACTGCATGTGGTTAACTGGTCTGAGTCATTTGAAGAGCTGGTTGAGGATAAGGAAGACAGTTTTGAAAGAGTACACAAAATTCTGATTTTTCTTCCTCCTCCTCTTATTTGGAAAATAACTGAAGGCAACTGGTAAGAAGTCCCAGCTGAAAAGCTTGATTTGAGAGAGGATTTTCAGAGCTGATTCCCTTCAGAACAGGAAGCTAACCCGAAAACTTTTAACTGCTCTTACAGGAGGGGGAAAGGCTGATGGCCAATTAACGTTTTCCTTCAGCAGTTGCTTTTATTAGCAAGAACAAAAATCACCCTTCTTCAGGGTGATGGATAGTCAAAATGAATGCTCAACACTCCTGTAAGTGTCCCATACCCTTTTTGCTTTCTCTCTTCTCTCCTAAGTAGTCTTTTGGGAAAAAAGACTGGATTTTGTGTAATAGTTTTATTTTTCTTTATCTTTTGGCAGAAAATGGCTGTGTTGAGGTGGTGCATGTGTATGTGGGGTGGTGGTGTTCCATTTTGTTTTCCCTACCACCATCCAAGTCTAGTAGGAACTGTTTCTGACTTTGGCCAAGAGCTTCACAGCTGCTGCTCTTCTTCCTAGTGTGTTCAAAATAAGTTGTGCAGACTTTTAATGTCATACAATGAAAAAAGACCCCTCAGTGCTAGAGAAAGTATCCGAACCTTCTCTCTTACCTGTCAGTCTGAATGATTGAATGAACACGTGCTTGTGCTTCTTGTTGAAATTAATCCTAAAGCCGTAAGAAAGGCACGATTAAAAATCTCTTTGTTTAAATTCCCGACTTCCAAAGAGATGCCTGAGTGTTTTCTAAATAAGGTTTTGTTATGAAACAGATAAACTGTCCTTGTGAGCTGTTTCTGGCATCCTTGAGATTTTAATTCTAAATCGTGGCTTTCTTTTCTCTAGAGCTCGAAAAAGAAACAAAAAGGTGTGTGGGTAAACCAGCAGCACGTCTAGGATGGATCCACAGAGATTAGTAGGCCCAGAGTTAATGGTCTGCAGTTCTTGCAAATAAACAGAACTCCCAAATGTGGACCACATTTAAAAAGCACAATCTGATTTTAGTAAATGCTGGAGCTCTGTGTGTAGCCGGAAAGGTTGTATTGTGCTGAGGGATTAGAATTTAGGATGCTCTTGGATTTTGATGTTTTCAGAGCTACTCAATTGCCTTCATTAGTGCTTTCCTTTTCCGGTTGCTTCCGCAGCAGCAGGAACATGCCAGAGACTCTCTTGTTTTTGCTGGTGCAAGTAGTAACCTGATTCTGTCCTTACTCACTAAGGTGCTTTATTGCTGCAGTTCATGTGTTTTAATAAAAATCCCTTATAGTAAGCAATAAACCATCTAAGCTTCTGACTTATTTTCTTGTCAGTCCCTTCCTGGGCACAGGGAGGAGGTTGAGGAAGAAGGGTTTAAGTGTACCTGCAGTCATGCAGCAGCAGCATATAAAATGCTGCCAGCTGCAACAGATGTGCCTTACACCTGCTAAGCCCTTGCTAGCAAGCTGGCCTGGCACCCTCTGGTTGTGTAGCAGGCAGGAGTAGAGTTTGATCACACTCTAATTTCAGTTTTAGACAGTCTCAGTTTTTATGGAAGATGTTTATTAAGTGCATGTCCTGATCAAACCGAGCATTCCGTCGTCTTTGCAGAGCAAAAGTCTCTGGTATCCAGACTTGTGACATAAAGAGACAAAAAGCCATTATCAGTGGAAATGCTTCACATAATCTACATTTGGAAGCGATGTGGATTCTATATGTATGCCTTCATACATCTGTACCTGTGTGTCCAACTCTCTTTTCCCAGAAGAGTAAGGGGAGAATTGTTCTGCTCCGTGGCATTTTTTTCTTGTTAGGCTTCAAAGTGTTGGAAAATTAGTGGTAAAAGTCAAATAGGAAACACCACACTTCTGCACAAAACTGTAGAAGTGTCATCAGTAAATCACTTACTCGCTGCAAGGACAGAGGAAAATGGATGAGATTAAATATGGATAGATCTGGATAGAGAGAATAGCATGGAAAGGTGGAGGGAAGCACTTGCATGTGAAACGATCAGCCTGAATATCTTTGGATCATCTCATTTTTGAAGAAAACATCTGTCATACAGTTTCACACTTACGGCATTTTCTTCTATCTTTCAAACCGTTCTTAATTCCTTACTGCAAAAGTGAAGTTTCTTATTAGATGGAGTGAATTTAATTAATGCTTGTCTTTTGTGAGAGCAGCCTGAGGTGCACTGCAAAAACAGAGCAGACTCATCCGATTCAGCAGACCTACCGTGTGACCAGCTGCCAGAAGTTGGACTAGGGAGTCAAAGGGAAGGGCTTGTAATCAATTTAGAGAAGCACATAGCTGGGCAGGGAGAGAAGTGTTTCATTTTTAATTTTTAGGTGGTGATTTGAAGGACACAGAGATGATTCACGTGAAGGGAATTGATTTTCCCCCCCCCCTCTTCTAAACCTAAGTGAGCTGAGTTTAAAACTGTTGAAGGATTTTCTGTGAGATGTTCACGCAGCTCTGGTGGTGACAGTATCTTGGCTTCAGTTCTGAATTTTGTTCTAAATTTAGGATTCCTCTTTGCCTCTCTCTTGGAAATGTAGTTGTTCCCTTCCCTGCTTGGTATCAATAACAGTCTGCCTCCCTTTTAGCATTATTTCTGAACTCAATACTTGCACAGTGTGTGAATCTCTTTATATCTTCTGTGACTATCACCATGTTGTGGACATACATTATTTTTGCTTTCACAGAAGCAATTTACAATAGATGAATCGTTGCTGACAGTTTTGGGCAGCCAGAGAAAAGCTGTATCACAACAGCCTTAACTCTGAATCAAAGAAGTGTTGTCCTTACCGCCTCCTACCCCATTTCCGAAACTCTTTTGTTCGAGTTACCCATGATTCCTTTATTTTCTTGGCCAAAAGTAAACAAAAATCAAGTGGAAACCTGTCAGGAGGTCATGTCTGAAGGACAGATTATTATTATTTTTTAATTCCTCTCTTCATTGGGTCTCTTATTAACGCATTGCTACGGATTTATATGTAGTTGCATCAGCACCACCAGCATTCCTGTTGTGTGAAATGGCTTGTCTGCCATCAAAAATTATGAAGAGACAGCAGGCAGAAAGACAATAGATCAGCCAGAGTGTCTACAGATGTTTTTAATCCAATCCTGTTATTTATACAGTGTCATAGGTATGCATGTTGTTTTATAGATATATAAAACCATGAGAGTTTCCTGTCCTGAGGGGCTTACAACATGCAAGACTGTAAATTAAATCCTGCAAGATTTCTGGTCATCCTGTTCAGTGCCCAGTGTGTGTATAGCTTACAGCAAATGCAATATGGAACATCCCCACTTCTCACTGGCTGCATGTGTAAGGGCAAGAAACACGTGAGAGAACTGGGAATGCATCTTCAGGGCCTCTAATAGAGAATTCCAATGTCTGAGCAGAGTTAGGGTTTGCTTTTGTCCAGTGAGTTGCTGTGGAGGAGCTCAAAAACATGCCCAGGGTTTCTGTTTCAACTGTGTGTGTCTGTCTTCATGTGGAGCGCTGCAGGGTGAATTTAAGAACTGTGGAGAAAGAGACAACTGAATAATTTCCTTACTAATGAAATGAGATGACCATTTCAGAAGCCCGTTGATAAGTGGGTTTTAAGGTCACAAAGTTATAAACCAATTACATACTTTTTACTAGCATTTTACAGCTACTATTCTGGTAGGATCCACACCTTCAGAATACATCTGATGGAGATTTGTGCACTTTGCACTTCAGTCTTCCTTCTTTGTGCCATGAAATTTTGACTGGAAAATTTGACTGTGAAATTTAGTCTTCCTTTAATATAAGTTCTATGTTAGGAGTGCAATCTGACAAGCGATTTTACGGCCTCTACTATGTGGTTAGGAAAATCTTGACTCCTGATAGATAAGGATAATTTTTCTAGTCCTGAATTCTGACCCTAGGAAGGGGCAGTATTGACCTCATTACCTTGTTTCAGGCACAATTCCCATTTTTCCACTCTACTTGGGAGTGATTTATGTTCTTCAGAATGTCTCCATATGATAGAGACCTTGAATTTTTTTCAGTTATTTTTTTGATTTGTGGGGGTCATAAAAATAATTGCCTGATGTCTTTGACTGTATAAATACCTCTCCTGCCCACCTTCAATTTTATTTTCCTTCTCCCGTGACATTCCTCATTTTCAAGATTTGAAAACAACTGTAAGACAGAGGGAAACGGGAAAAAATCTGGAAGTTGGAAGCTCAGAAAAGAGTTGAGGGGGGTTTTCCTTGCTGTAAAATTATTGGGCAGAAGCCAGGTACATGAGAGCTAGAGAAGAGGAATTGCAGAAGTTGTTTCTCTGTGTGTTGTAGTCTGGAGGAGGAGGAGAAATGAGTGGAGCTAAAACAGGGCACGACTCCAGGGAGGGAGCCTTTTATGACAGCTTTCTGAGAGAGTGGAAACTAGGAGAAAAGATGGCCAGAAGAATGTGCATGAAACATGTTTGTTTTACTTAGCTCAGACTGCTTCTTAAAAATTGAAGCTAAGTTAATTAGCACTTGCAAAATGCTGCTGGAAGTTGCTGAATTGCTTCCTGTCTTTGGGCTAGTCCACTTAGAATTAGCCAGTTCCAGGCTGAGATTGCCAAGTGTCTAACCCTGACTGGAAAAACCCCCTGAGTTAATGGGCTCATACTCCTCTAAACCACCTCTGTGCCTCCTCTGCGAAACTCAGAGCACTTCCAATGTTTAGTTCCTCACTTCACACTGCAACAGGAACTCGCGGCAGGGATACTTGGGGATGGGGAATGGCTCCCACACAACCCCAGCTGGTTAACCCGGCCTCCTTAGGGCTGGGGAAAACAAGGCTGTGAAGAGGACAGGACAGAGGACTGTAAAATCCTGAGTGGCATGGGAAAGGTGTCTAAGGAGCAAGTAACCAAACTTTCTCATAACCCAAGGATTGGAGGAGCCTCAAGCAATTCTGAGGCAGTGGCAGGCTGGAAATGTCCCAGGATGATAATCCCGGGGCACTTGTTGCCATGTGGTAGTACAAATGCTTTTAGGTAGGCTTGGGCCCAGAAGTGATGAGGCAAATGAGATCTCATGAGGGCATTTTGAAGGCAAAAATGTCCTCTCTGGTGCAGAAAGTGCCTGAAAAACCGAGGGATACGTTGGTGTGGTATCGCTTCATGCTCGCCCTCCTCTTGCGCTCTTTATCCAGGTATTTGCTACTGGCTGTTGTCACGGACAGTCTGGCTCAGTGTGGCCATTCATATGGAACAGCAGGTCACAGGCAGTAAATATAATATGAAATAATCACTTTGGGACAGTACAGATTTGCTTTTGCGGTCTCTTCCAGGGTGTAAATACTTTGGATGCTATTTGAACACAGTTGAATAGCAAAGTGGTTTTGCCTTTTAGAGCTTTCCTTCTTTTAAGCTGAAAGAGAGTAATTGCTAAAATCTGAGGCTATTCAGGCAAAATTTCATTGCTGAAAAGAAGGTTATGCATGCAAATCTGCACGGTACACATGTTTGATTTGATGTCTAAGTAAGTTTCAAATATGTATCCAAATGTTAAGATGCTGGCAGAGATTCAACCAGGCTAATATCAAACTTCAGCTGTTGCTTCAACACACTGGATATGTATTTTGCCTAATTTATGTTTAGTTCTAACAGTGGCAAGCTGTGTTGCCCTAACTGTAGTTTCAGAAAAAGCTGTAGTGTTTTTTTTTTACCCTTCTGTTGTTTTGTTGTTCCAGAAAACAGTGAAGTTACTGTGAAGGTTCTGGTCTCCTTAGAAAGTTAAATTTCTTTTCCTTTTAAAAATCTTCTTCTTTTACAAATCTGTTTCTTAGGCTTTACATTTATAAGCTTTGAGCATAAAATAGGGCCATTCAGTATGTTTTCACCTCTGGGCCTGATTTTTGTGTTGACATAACCTGTTTACGCTGAAGTACTTGACTGTACCTATGTTGATATTTTAAGATATCAGACAAGAATTATTTCTGCAAATGTAAGTCATGATGGTCACACCACATAACTTCAGTCACTTCATTTCAGGGGTTCCCTTTTGCTTTAGGCTAGTGGAGAGAAAGATTCCTGTGGGAATCCTGTGAACCACCTCTGAGAGGAGATTGAAGCAGGACTATCCTCTCAGAAGTGTCTCTTCTTACTATCTGTGTATATGCACTTCTGCAGGAATATCACAAAATCCTTCTTTCCTTTTAAAAATAAAATTCAAAGTCCCAAAGAGTGGGAAACTAGATGGTAATCAGACGCTTTTAGTGAAAATCCTAGTACTGTAAAACTGAATTGTACACCATTGTAGCAGATTGCAGTTCTGCACCATGGTTCAGCTAACATTTGCATGAAGTGCACAGAACTGGAAATGTGTGTAAAGTAAGAGTTTCTTGTTTTTCTTAATGGGAGGAGAGGAGGAAAACACCCTAAAACATTTCTTATCAGGTGCAGTAATCTTAAATCATCTGAATCTAAAATTAAAATCTGTCCTGGTTCTGGACAGGGAGTACTGAATTGGAGAATACCATTCCTAAACCATGACAGAATCCTACAAGCCAGTGGGAAGGAAGAGAGATTATGAAAGACACAGAACAAAATCTGAAGCACTAGGAAATCAGAATAATGAAAATTGGATGTCTCCATGTTGTATAAATCTTTGCAGATTTGTTTCCATTTCTGGAACTGCGGAGAATGCCTTGACTGAAGAAAACGATTAAGAGAAATGTAGCTTCAGAAGGCATGTGGTTCACCACCTACCACAGGAGAGCTTGGTATCAGTAGAGGAAAAATATATTTCAATTGTATTTTGGAATAGAACGTTCTGGTCTGTGACACGGTGCTGTGAAATCATGGTATTGTGATAATCTGGGCTGGTGTTTACTCTGCACTCTGTTGAAGGCTCCTTTCTGTGTGAGAGAGAATTGAAAACAAGCAGCTCCTATAATTTTGTGTGTTTAAACAAAACAAGCAGCACTTGCATTGTGGTTCATTGCTGTAAAGTAAGGAAAAAGATACAGAATGAATCTCTGGAAACCCAGGGTTGTCAAAATGTCTGCTGTGCTAAATATTCACATCTATGATCTTAATGCCCAAGCCATTAGGAACCATGGGAATTTCAGGTAGATACTCCAGAATAGCACATGTTGTTTAGTTGTTTGTCTGCCTTTAAATGGAAAAATTGAAGAGCATGAAGGGTTCCAAAAACAGAGACACATAAATCAAGGAGAAGTTGTGGGTCAGATCCATGTGTGTTCTGAGGGTCACCACTGGGGATCTGAGGAATGGAGTGTAAAATCCAATAAATCTGTGAGGGTTGGGGTTTTTTTGGGGGGCAGGGGAGTGGGAAAAAGTGAAGGAGCAATGTGAGAAAACCTCTGTGAAGTGTGTGTCGTTATATACAGGTATCACAGAATCACGGCGCTGTGGGCACGTCTTCATTTTCATAGGATTTGAGACAAGAATGGCATCAGGGCTTGTGGCAGGTACACTTAGACTTCTTCCTCCCATGTGTTTTCCAGGCACTTTTTAGAGTCAGTAGAGACTGTAGGTGTTTCCTGCAATTCAATTAAAGTTTTTTATATTTTATTCCTCATTGCATATAGTCAGGGCAGTTCTGAGGTGCTTTCTACCTGCAACTGCTTATCCTGGCACAAAGGAAATGCAGTAGTAGTATGCAGAAAAAGAGAAGAAAAGATTTAATCAATTTACTGGGTAAATGCTGTCTTCCATTAGTTGAAACAATTACGAGAGCAATTAAATGCCCACATGTCCATGGCCAGTATAGAGTCTTGCCTGTCTTTCCAGTCCTTCCCTTTGGGATTCCAAAATTTGTGCTGGGCTTTGCCAATTAATACCTTTCTAGTGAGCATGACAATTAGAATTGTTATTTCAAGAGAGAACGTCTCATAGCTATACATTGTTAATTCTCCTGTCCCAAATGACCTCCCAAAGGGAACATGAAGTTGCAGGTGCACATCCATGACTGGAGAACAAACACTTAAGTATGTTAACTTTAAAAAAATGAAAGAAAGGCATGAGAAATCCATAAGAGATGGCATTCAGGTTGCTTATTGAGGTAACTTTGTTTCCCAAAGTCTTCACAAAACCTTCGATATTATTCAGTATGTCTGCTAGCACAGACAGGGCTGCAAAATTAAGTGCTTGAAAGTTAAAAAGTGACCAGGTGACCTTAAACTGTCATCAGTGTTTGTGTTCTTTTCACAGATTTTGATAAATTGTACTTCTGAACTTCGCCTACAAGTGTTGTACGCTTCAAGTATGTTATAGAGGAATGCTTCCTCCTTGTCAAATCTGGTAGGGTGGCTTTAATCCATAGCCTAATTCTAGGATAAACTTTCTCAAAAATGCACATAAATAAATCTAAGGAAAATCCATGAAGAGTGGACTTCTTCTGCAGCATGATTTTAGCTGTAAGTAGTAATTCACAGGAAAACCTTTGAGGTGCTTGATAAAAGAAGTGATGTTTAGCAGACTGATTATTTTTGTGTTTTGCTGTTTGCTAATAATACTGTCTTCAATTTTTAGTTCAACAAAGCTGGATAAGAGACTGTGGTGCTAATTTGAGTTGAGTATTACTTGAATCATCAAAGCTGTTCTAAAACCAAATGAAGCTCAGCAAATGGCTTGGTCTTGCTTGTATGTGGAGCAGGGAGGAGTGAGAGAAAACCTGTCCACCTAATTATGAGTTCACTGTTGTTCTCTTTCACAACTGCACACCAGGATGGAAAGCTTTAATTCATTTGCTAAACTGTCCTCTCAGTTATGGGGGAAAATGAGCTGCATGCGATTCCCTAAAGCAAGTACATAGCATGAATTATTTACCCAAAGAGTAACTCTGGTTCTACAGTCTGCACACTGACAAAACTCCCAGTGCTGGGTATTGCTGCCTGCGGAATCACGCTGCCTTTTGTGCAGCAACGTGTGGTGTTTTTCTCCAGCTCTACTGTTAAACTTAGTTATCAAACACAACAATGCCACGCCCACATGAACAGACCAAGCAACTTTGTGACCAGTGGCTCCGTAGCTGATAAAACAAATGTTTAGCTCAAACTTATTTCCACCCTGCTCTGGTCAGACCTGTTGCTATCTCAGCCCTTTGAGCCCTGCATTGGGCACCAAATAAGGCTGTTGTGGTTTGGGAATGGTATTCCCCAATGTAGTGCTCCCGCTGAAACACTCCTAACCCCTCTCTCACTCCCTGTCTCTCTCCCCCTGAGGTGGAATGGAGAGGAGAATTGGAGGCAGGGAAAGCTAAGATCACTGGTTGAGATAAGAACAATTTACTAGAAACAGCAATG
>VZTA01029663.1:5038-31762 GCA_013398855.1 Mohoua ochrocephala
AATTTACTTCCTTTGCCATGGAACCCTTGACTTCCCAGATAAATAAAACATAAGAGCCAAGAATAGTCTGTCCTAGTTCCACTCTCTGGAGTACAATGCCCCCAGTAATGATGGCAGCTACTGGGAATGAATGCCTCATCGGCCCTTGTGTTGTGAGAACCATCCCAAAGAGCATTTATGTTACTCAAAACAAATTTATTGACTAAATGCTTTTTCAGCATTAAAGGCAAAATAACATGCTCAACAGTATTTGACCAAGCCAAATAGAGCATGCTAATCAGGCAATGGATATTGTCCACGGATTTTTTGTTGTTCGGCAAACATAGGTTGGTCTGTATTTAGTTTTTTAGGGACAATTAACTTCAGTGTCGGTGATGCTATGGCCCCAAGGCAAGAAGGGGGGACAGAAAATATTGATCTTGCTGCAAATATCTGCATCTCCCACAAAGCTCTAGGCACTCAGCATCTCTCAAGACATGTGCACCATCCCACAGGACAAACGCACATTTCTCAGTTACTTTTGCCTGTTGGTCCGCATTCAACACAAGCTCTTATACGAAAGGTTGTTTCAGGATTCCAGCCTGAACATGAATTCCTTTCCTTGCAAAAATGTGTTTTATGCTTGCATTGTGTATTCCAGCACTCTTTTGGAAAGCCTTTGTATAATTGAAATTAATCAGTGTACCAGAATCAAACATTTTTCCCAGACATGCACATCCTGGCTTTGGAACATATGTCCTGTAAAATTATAAATATTAAAGTTGCTGCAAGGAAAATAATTTTTTTTTTTTTCCAAAACAGTGCTATATCATTTTAAGTTTTCCCTAGGATACATAAAGACATAAACCCTAGCAGCTTTAGCAAATGTTATTTTGGCGAATTTTCCTTCTAAAAATACAGTATGCAGCCAAACCTCTTTGGACAGTTGCTTTAGCCAAAACTCTACGGTATGCTCAAGGGAAAAGAAACCTACATATTGAATTCTAATCCACCACAGTATTGGCAGAAGTAGTTAGTAGGACAGCTCTCACAGCTTGCAAGGGCTCTGGTGTTTGTCTGTCTGTTGATTTTTTGCAACTTGACACAGCCTGTGAAAGTAAAGGAACCTGCGGCAAAATATGTCAGATCATAAAAGTGGGACAGAAACAGGAAGAATCGGGGGAGAAAAGATCTTCAAAGAATTTATTTTCTCCTGCTTTTTGATATTTGTGCATCTAACTTAAAGCTCTCAAGCTGCAAGCTTTCAGAGTTGTTTGGTATTGTAAAGTCTTTTGAAATAATATGACTCACTGTTCATTGTAGTGAATTTGAAAGGCAAATATATTATTTTTAAATGACACATAAATGTAGTTTTTGCCAGGTCACTATAGCGATATATTTAAAAGAAATAGTTTAAAATTGTGCAAGGGTTTGGAGTGGTTTTTTTACTTTCTTTCTCTGCCATCCATATCCTTTGTTTTCAAGGGTTAGGTTGCTGAGTTAGTGACTCAGAGCAAACATATGTATACACTAGTCTCCTAAATTGTAGGCATCTACTGAAATCTCACGTACTGTAATGATACTCTAAATTATTTACCACTGTGGGAAAAAAAAGGAAACCTATAAAAAAAGGCTTTTAGTTTCCCTTGAACTTTTGTCCTATGTGTTAGAAAAAAACCCAGCCAAGTTCTTTTGTGAAAATGATAGTTTAATTCAGTTCTTCACATATGAATCTGTTTCTTTATTGCAGAATAAAACTTCACATTTGGCTCAAAGCTTGTTAGGCTTAAGTTCCTGCATTTGGATGGTACTTTTCAGTATTTGTGTACGTGTGACTGTTTCGATACCAAGGTGTAGGCAAAAGAACGCAAGTGGCTTCTGAGGGGATTGTGGTTGATAGTAACTGATAGCGGAGTACCTACTGTAAAAGAACCCCAACCCTACCTTAAGATTTTTTGTATGTGTGCTCAGGTTTTGTTCAATAGGTTCTTGTTCTTTTAGTCCACAGAAATCAGAATCTGTACATGACAAATGGCGAAATGTAGAAGCAGTAACACTTTCATGCCCCAGTTTTCATGGAGACTTACCAAGCAGTAAGTATGCGAAGTGGCAGTATTTACTTTTAAGTGTTATGTTTTTGCATGCTTTTTGTTGCTAAAATATAGAATTTAATTTCAATAATGATAAAAAATAGTGCTCTTTGTGCAGTCCAATCTGCAAACAGAGAAACTGAATTACTCTGTTTTCTTCTGTGACTATCACAAAAAACATGTAAACAAATTGTTAACTGGAACCAATAACGTTTTTCTTGTCATGACAAGACATTTAACTGAGTTTCTAAAGACACTTTCTCGCAATCTGAAGAACAGAAATGTAATAAGACAAACACTGCCCTCTCCCTCCTCCCCCATCTCCCTCATCACCATTACGTGCCCACCCAATAATATATACAGCCCTCCAAGCAAACTGTTGCCTTAGTAATGCAAGAGCCATCCTGACTGTTCAATAATGCCTTTAGACTTTTGGCTTAGGGCAGAATAAAGTAATCTGTTCCCGTTAATGTCCCACAGGCCATTGCTCGTCAATCTTGGCTTTGCAAGCCAGCCTTGGTTTGTTTACAGTATGTAACTAACCAAAGAACGTTTAAATGAAAACCTGAACAGAATATGGACATTTGTCAGTACGCATTACCTGGAAAATACAGTGTTCCTCTTAGAGAATAAGCCGTGCCTAGACTGAAAGCACAAGTTCTTTTACATCAAGTCTTGACCCTGTGCTGTGTAGGTAAACCTTAATATCCCCATCAAAAATCAGTTATCTTTCCTTCTCCGAGTCTAATCTGCACCAGAACTGTAGAACTTGCAGTGACAGCAGAAATGTCCATTGGAAAAAAGGGATGGAACATAAAATCAAGTGACAGTAGAAAATAAGTAGGGGAAAGGCATGAAAATGGTGTAGAGGTGACTAAAATGTTCATGAACATAAAAACAGATTTACTGAGTGACCTAAAAATTCTAAGGTAACCTAACTCATATGCCATATCTCCTGGTTCATACCGTTGTTCAGATTTGCAAATTAAAATCTCATCTGAGACTTGCAGATCTCAGAGATTCTAGGAACAACCTGTTCTTTAGCATCAAGGACATACTGGACAGCAGAACAGGGAATGCATAGTTAGGTAGTCCAAAACAGAAAGTATTCTTAATATCTTTAGAAAATTGTGATGAAAGAATACTCTATTGGATATCAGTTCTGTTTAAAAATAAAGAACCCCAAAAACTGCCCAAAACCAACCAGAAAACAAACAAACAAAACCAACAAAAAAACCCAACGTTAATTTAATTTAGGATGTGAATAAATGTTAAAGCAATAGGTTGTCTGAACACTTTGTTCTTGTTGCATCAGATGAGAGCATCTTCTAAGAAATTACATTTTTTCAGATCTTTTCACGTGTGTTGCTGAAATGAAAATTTTAAAAGGTTGACATATTTTTCTGGTTGTGTGCTTCTCCATGTATTGTCAGTTCATAAACTGTTTATCTCTTTGTCAGGTAAGAGTACCTATCATTCCCCAGACTTTGGGAGCATTTCATTGCTGAAGCTCATTTGTTGTTGGAACGACCAATCTGTAAAGGTAGGAAATAGCCTGTGTCAGTTGTAGCAATGTAATCCTTAAGGGTCTTTTGCTGTAATTTAGTATTTGGAATCAGTAATGTGACCTAATAGTTATAATTTATGGGGAAACTATTACCTAAGTCATGCCATTCAGGTCTGTGGAGAGCAGATTAGTATTACACTATGAACTGTGCTACTCACGAAACTATTTTGCCTTAAAGTACATGTTTAGATGGGACAAAGTAACTCTCCTGCTAATCTTTCATCTAAGTGCTCTTGTTCATAGCATTTATTTAAGAAATGAGTTCTCTCTTCTCTAACAACCACATGTAACTTACATCAAAAATGCCATTTTATGCTCCAGGAAAACAAAAGGCCAAAATAGGGGCGGTGTCTATACTAATGCATTATTGTAGAAGAAAAAGAAAATGCCAAGTCCTTAATTATTACACCACTCTCTAAGAATGACTTGCAAGCCATGTAATTATGGATTCTTCAGGTCAGATGATGCTTATCCCTATTGTTAGCGAAGAATCTGAAGTCTTGAGAGATAAATAGCTGTTTGAGAGTTGACAGGCAGCAGTGAAACAATCTGAGCAGTGAAATCTAGAGACCATTTTTCATTTTGGAAATATGCATTTAAATAAAGTTGTGTAGTTGTTTGAGTGAGTTAATATTCAGGGATAAAAACTCAAGATGTTATACTCTGACCACAATGGATTTTATTCCAGAAAGGGGAAATACCTGTTACAAATCTAGTTTATGGTATTGCTTTTGAGATTGAATGCAACTCTGTGCTACTTCAAATGCAAAGAATATTTTCCAGAGCTGAGTTTTGCAAGGGCGGTGCAGTGATAGTCCCCTGTTCTTAGACAAAAATGGTTTCTGCAAATATTCCCATTCAATTGATTCCAGCATTTCATCTTGAGCTTATCAGTTGTTTATTATATCCCTACTGTCTGCATGTCTTCCATATTATTGCTGAATTCTTTTTCTCTCCCCTTTCTCTTACAGTAAGAGTTTTTCCTTTTTTTTTTTTTGAAACCTCAAGAGCTGCAATTGTCACGTGGAATGCATATAATCTCTCGCTGACCTGGTCAGCCACTGAAACTCTTTAGAGAGAACTTCATATATTCATGAAAGTTGTGTTTGTAGCATAACTGATTATGTGAGGTTTAGGAATTTATGTTTTTGAGTGTATTTAGCAACTGATGAGTGTATGCAGGGATACTGGTCTCATCTGGCGCAGGGGGTTAGTGTGCTGGAAGATAGGGTATGGAATAAGCTGCCTCACACTTCTTCACCTGAAAAGACTTTAAGACACTGAAATTGTCAAGTCCTGCATATATCATGCTCTCAATGCTTCTCAAATTTTAGCATTATTCAGGTGCAGCATTGTAGCTGCAATAAGCTTTGTTAACCCACTTAGTAGTGCAGATTTTGGATTGATTGCCACCAAAGTGCCATAAAACTTTTGAGATTCAAAAAAATAGGATGTTGGCAATAGGTGTGATATTTAGTGACCAGTGGTTTATACAAAATTACAGTTTTTGTTGGCAGTAAGCTGGTTTTGTTAAAACTTTGTTTATGCAATCACAGTTTAATGGCCAGTTTATTAGTCCTGAGCAGCCTGATTAAGCACTCATGTACATTTACCGAAAACATCGCTAGTTACGCTGTTTTTGAAAACTTTTTGTATTTTGATCTTCAGTGAAGGATGCTGACTCTGAGACGTGACCCGAAGGAGTTACCAATTATTGATTCCTCATCTCCTTACAGCACTGTAACAGATTCTGTGCAAACAAAGGAGCTGAAAAAACCGGCTGCAAGTGTTTTATCAGGGGTCTACTGACTTGTTGAAGGCTGTAGGCAGTCTTTTTCTGAATGAAATTTTAAAAATGTGTATCTTTTAAAAATATTTTTTAATATTTTCTTTTCCCCAGATGATTTGAAAGGAAAGGTCATCTTCATCTGTTTTGCTGTTCTTTCTGATAAAATATAGCCACGTCTTGCCACACTCCCATCCCACCCAGAAATGACTTGTGTGTTCATCTTTTCAGATAGATGTATGAAGAAAAATAAATAGTTCAGTAGTAGTATCTAGACAACTGTCCTCTGACAATTACTGTGCAGAGTTAGAGGAAAGCAGGCTGGATAATTCAAGTTGATGTTTTGATCTGTATTTTTTTGCTCTGTGATGAGACTGTGTCATGGAGGCACCTGGGAGGCAGTTTCTGCAGGGCTCAGACCTGTAGAGGTTATGGCCTGAGCAATAACCAGGAGTGATATCTATTGACTTCTCTCCTTAAACCCACTCATTAGAAAGAGAACAGTAATCCTGGGAAGTAATTGATACAGTGTAGAAAGGAAAGCCAGGATAACTCAGTATAGATGTAACAGTACAACTTACCTCAACTTTTGTTCACTTGTCTTTTTGAATTACTCTGTATTATTGCTGCCTCAGAGTCAAACAATTACCTTTCACTTTTAATATCAGTATTTATAGGTCGACATATGCTATTTATACTTTCTCAGTCAAAGAAGCAGCATAATTCCTGTCACATTTAACAATCCCAACTAAGAAAACACATTGTATTTTCAACAGCAATTACAATTATAGGGAAAAAAATGAAAGCATATGTAGCCAATAAGGTAGCTAATTTATATCCAGAAGGACACTAAAGATAAAGTGGAAATGATCAGAGAAAATGAAAGGTGCTCATGTAGATTTGTTATGGGTTTAGAAAGAGGAAAAACTACTGGAGAGTGTTAAACTTGGTGATAATGACAAATATAAATTGTGGGGTAAGATTCAGCGAGAAGACAAAACTAAATGTGAAACCACACCAGGCACTGTGGAAATGCAGATTCAAGAAAGACACAGAAGTAACATGCAGAGACATCTACAGGTGCTTCTACAATAATATCATGTTGTGCCATTTGTTACAGTTTTTTGCTTTAAGATGTTAGAGGAAATTATTACAAATGCTGTCTGACTGGCATACACAGAAGTGATAAAGAGCATCTGATCCAGATTAGTGACAGGTTCTTAGCAGATTTCTTTGTGTACTTGTGTGAGAACTGTTTTGTCAAAAATTTCCCCAGGACAATGAAAACATGCCAGTGTTTCCTTCTCTTTCTTAATTACTGTAGATACATTGTAAGAGCCTGCTGCGAAGTCAGGATCTGTAATCCCCAAAGATCAGGGTTGTATAGATGTGAGGAATTGGAAACTGCTCTTGGTTTCCCCTGTAAAATAAAGTTCTATTATAACAAGATGAAGGTTTGTGCTATGTTCAGTCACACCGGGCTGGGTTCACTTGCAGTGAACTTTTACACGGTGGACCTGACTATGGTATATTTGTCTACAATAAAGGATTTTGTCACAAAGGACACCCCCAGCCTTTGTTCCACTTAAAGATTTGAGTTTACAAGGGCAGTTAGAGATGTTATTGAGGACAGGTGCTTGATTAGTGAGTTCACACCATCCCTCTTCCATGCAGTTTGAGGGATCCTGCATATCAACTTCAATTCATAAGAAACTTAAATAATTTTAATAGCTTGTTTATAATATAAATATCATATAAGCTTAAAATATTTTAAATAAAATATATTAAACTTAAAACTTCTGTATTCAATTTAAATTCATGTTTAAGTTGAGGCGGAAACCTCAACCTTAGGTTCACCCTGTTTTTTGGGAAATTTCTTGTATTTGAGAACGAATACCTTCCCAAGTGGGAAAAATTGTATTCCTTTTCTGAAGGAAATGCCAAATGAAGAGAAGGTACACATTGCCATTCTGCACCATGCTGAAATTTCCACTGAGAGTCACAGAGGTTTGGGGTCTTCTGTCTGAGGTCTTCATGTGCTTTATAGAAGTCTTACATCTTTAAATGTTCTTAGTTCTCCTGGGACTTCTTTGCTAAAGAGAAGGAAAGTATTAACTCT
The DNA here is from genome assembly GCA_013398855.1 of Mohoua ochrocephala. Lineage (NCBI taxonomy): Eukaryota > Metazoa > Chordata > Aves > Passeriformes > Acanthizidae > Mohoua > Mohoua ochrocephala. Next base: position 12,580 of record VZTA01029663.1, read on the forward strand.
GTCATACAGCCTCCACACTCCGTTGTCCTAATGCCCACATGTGGTGCACCAGCTACTGCAAGTGCCATTTACAGGCTGCTCACAACTCCAGTAGCTGTTCCTTTTGCATGAGAGGAGATTGAGGTGATATTTCTCTTTGTGTTAGACAAAAAGTATGGGGTGTTATGTTTGAGCCAGAGGAAAAGAGCATCAGCACTAATAAAACATTCTTGAATTTTATCAGAGAGATGAGATGCCAGAAATTCTAAAAAAGTCAAAACACAAGGTCATTATTCAGTCTATCAAGCAATTTTGCACACATCAGGAAAAAAAAAAAGAAGATGCTTCTTATTAGCTGTTATCACCTTGTGCTTTACTAATATATATTGTTAGTATTTGTTTATCCTTGAAAGCAAGGAGACAGTAGGTGACTGATTCTAGATTTGACATTAAAGAAAATTAATGTTTATTGGGAAGCAGTCCTGACTGACAACTTACGCCATTTTATTGCTATCTAGTTAACCTTTTTTTCTCAGTATATCTGGAGACACATGGTTATCACTGTCTGAAAGATTTATTAATAAGCGTCGACCTTCTAATGACATTCACCAGGACAGTCTCAAGATTTTGTGCTAGTTGGTTAAAATTGTCAAATACTTAGATAAATAATTGAGATACTGATATCATCCAGTAATAATTTGCATTTATGACAGATTATTGAGGCAATGCAAGCAGTGCTGCTGGCAGAAGTTCAAAGGACTGTTACTCCCTCGAGAAAGATGACAATTTGCAGAGAGCCATTGGCCATAGTAGAGAATGGAAATGGTAAGTTTTGGGCACTGCCAAAGACTGAGGAGAGGGATTTGCAATACATTAAAAATCATGGGATGGTTTGGGTTGGAAAGGATCTTAAAAATCATCTAGTTCCAACCTCCTGCCGTGGGCAGGGACACCTTCCACTTGACCAGGGTGCTTAAGGCTTCGTCCAGCCTGGCCTTGAACACTCCCAGGGATGAGCCATCCACGACTTCAGGCAACCTGTTCCGGTGCCTCACCACCTTTACAATGAAGAATTTCTTCCTTATATTTAAGCTAAATCTATCCTCTTTCAGTTCAAATACATTACCCCTTGTCCTATCACTACATGACCTTGTAAAACATCCCTCTCAGAAAGTTTTCTTTGCCGTGTGGGTGGAAAATTTGTTGGTACGTTATTTTACAAGAACTTCCTCTAGTACTCAGAACAAGCTAGGAGTATGAGTTCACAATACCTTATTTCTGTGTGAGACAGGCCCAATGGCCTATTTCTAACCTTGTCAGGCAATGAGTTTTCTCATATGATTCTCAAGGAGTTAAAGGACTGTCACACTCTCTCATCACCTCTGAATACTAAAGAAGAAAAGGTAAAGTTTCTTTGATTGTATAAATAGTTCTGATATTTGCAAATAAAAGAAGCACTGTGTTTGAAATAGAATCAACAAATCACATTGGAAAGAAGTTTCACAAATTTATCTTTCCAGTGACATCAGGCCTTACACAGCACTAAAAATTAATTGCTTAAATTTTATAACTTCATAATGTAATACAGAATATTTTATTTTTCTCTTAGAAATAACCTCTCTGCAAGGAGATACCAAATGCATTTTACAATTAGATCATTTCATTTTACAAGAAGCTTACTCTTTGCAACTTTACAATGGTGCTAATGTTTATAGTAAAAAAGATTGAACCTGAATTTATGTTATGAAGTTATACTCTTTTTTTTTTTTTAGCCCATTAGCTGAGTCTTAAAATTAAGTGACCTAAATTTTAGATCCAATCTTATTAGTGAGCCTTCACTCGGGAAACTAATTTATTATCTCATTGAGTGTGTGTGTCTGTCATGAAAATTTGTTACCAATATCCTTGTTCCAGCATACTAAAAATGATCAGTGATACTTGCCTCAGGCCACAGTACAAAGTGGTGTCTCTATAATTTTGGAATACAAAACACTTTCAGTAATTGTCATATATGAGTTTATACTTCACTTCCATTGAAGATTGTTTTGAATCATTTTGTTTATGTGGTTTGGCACCAGATGCATTGTAACTAAAACAGCCCCAGCTGTTAAGTTCATATACAGATTTAATTTCCAATTTCCTGAATTTCCAGGGTGTATTTCAGGGTAGTGTTTTGACAGAGATTTACAGCTAAAATGGAACTAACTGAAAGCTGCAAATGCAGATATCTCCAGACTCCAGATGTTTTTGGGTCTTTGGGTTTATTTCAAAGCCTTCTATACTAGATGCAAGAAACATTTCTGTTATGTAAGAAGTGGTGGGATGATTCTATGGTTTTAGTAGTCCATTGATGTTTAATTGTAATTAAGTCTCAAACAAGTTATGAATTCAGGGAAGTTACTCCCACTCTCTGAAGGGGGGGATTTGTCTGTTTGTCTGTCTACTAACAGATGATTTTTACTGTAATTTTGTTCTTAACCTAATTATTTGATGGCTATTCAAAAAACAACTAGAAAATTGCTTTGCTAAAAGGAGAACAATATGCATAAGCATTTGTACTGGCTATGACTTTATTTCGTGCTTCATGATCGGAACTACATAAATACATGCTGTAAAGAAAAGTGGATTTTTTTTTTACATATTCAGAATTTAATGTAGTCTGAAAGAGGCAGAAAACATACAGAGTGATTGGAAAAGAGATTTTGCACTGTGTTTAATATTATATTAGATTTGTTCTCATTTCCATTCATGTTTGTTGCATTATTTATCACAGTATGTAAATAGCTCGTATCGTTTTGTAATATGTATTGCAAAACTTGATGAGTTCATAGAGAATTGAACAAATCTTTTTGTGATTACTAATGTGTGAAAGAGTATAACTCTTTGTGGCTTGTAATGATATGCAGAATATTAAAAACCCGTGCAGGAGTAAGGCCACAACCAGTGTAATTGTTGAGACAAGTAATTGTGTCTGGATTAAGTCATTTCTCTGATAGGTGTGTCATCTTATATTTTATTAAATACCCTGTATTTATGGGTTGTACAGTAGTTGTCATCTTGTGCAATACGAAGGTAAAGGTTAAATATTGTTTCAGGTTATAAGTCATAATTCAAGACTGGGTTTGTGCCCTCTGATCCCAAGTAAAAGTATCTGAATCTTGGCTGCCATCATTGCATTGTATTGCATTTTTCTGTAATTGGAATTAATATATTACATCTAGAGATGTTTAATCTTACTTAACAAATTTCCACTGAAATCAATAGAACTTTTTCTTAAAAAGACAAACTTTTTCAGGATTTGCCATTCAGTTTTAATCTTTAAAGTTTATAGTATAATATATAATTGTTGTGGGGGTTTTTTTTGTCAGAAAGCTCCTTACTCCTTTGGAGCTCCTGCATCCTCACTTCATGGTTAGGGGTGATCGGATGTAGACAAACAGCTTCACTTGATGAATAATTTAAAATGCTCTATTTTTCAGTGGTTCCATACAGACAGAATTGCTTATTTGAATAAAAAAAACCCCAAACAAACAGACAAAAACCACAACAAAACCAAAAGCAAAAACCCAAGTCACCAAACTCATGTTTTTCCAGAAACCAAGATAAGGAATTAAAAAACCCCCCAACAAACTATGCATATAAAGCATGCCAGAGAAAGGGTTAACTCTGTTCTGTCCTAATACATTCTTCCCTTGTTGCTAAAAGGAAATATAAATGCAAACAGCTGCAATTTCTTTGTTAATGTCGGAGATAATAATTTTGGACCTGTTCCAAACATATTGATAGCAATCTTACTATTGATTTCTGCAGGATTTTCTTCAGTTCTTCAAAGAAGCTTAGGTTTTCCCTAATTTTTTTGACATTCATCATAATTCTGAAAAAGGATATTGGACTTTATCCCTTCTTGCCTTTCTCTACACAGCAGTAATCGCAGGTTAATAGTGCCACTTAACAGGTTGTCAGTGTGGTGTTGTTTTCCACTCTCACATGACTCAGAGGCAGTGGTTATCAGGTCTTGGAAATTTATTTATCCACTTTTATATCCACTTAGCATAAAACCAAGAGGAACTATGCTGGCATTCATTTTTCCTTTGTAGTGTTTGATCTTATGACATACATGCCTAGTCCATACCCAGTCATGTGCAGAACTTCTTTGATCAGAGGAAGTGTGGGGGCAAATACCACTGTTGTCATTCCCTAGCCCACTGATTGGACACAAAGAAATTGGATATTCCCTCCTGTAGGAGATTTGAGCCTGGGTCTTTCTCAGTGGTGACTCATTGCTTATCCTCAGGGCATTCAGCAGTGAGCCATCTACAGACATTCTTTCCTTTTTCTTGGAAATCTCAAAATATTTGCAAGAGATTCTCACCTCCAGGTGCGTTTTGTGTATAGGACTGTGATCTCCCAATAGCTCCTGCAGTGAAGCAGTTTCCCGTGTGCCATCCATTGATGCCTATTTCTTCTAATGCATGGGGAGCCAATAATCTCTTATCTGAAACAGCTTTACAGCATTCCAGTTCTTCTGGAACTGCGTGCCTCCATTTTTTGTAAAATGTGAAGAACTGGATGTATTTACCTTTTAAGAAAATTGCGGGGATAAATGTGTTTAAGAACTTAGATGATAAATTGAGGAAATGGTGCATGTGATATTCCAGAAATGCCAAAAACTGGAAAGGTGAAAGGACAGCAAAGTACAGGCTTTATTCCTAAATACGGAACAGTATTTTAACTGCCTCCTGTATTTGTGAAAAAGTTAAATATGAAAAATCACAACACTAAGACTGGTTTGCAATAAATTCTGGCTTGCACTTAAAAATTCCTAGTTTAAGCAACTGCTAATGATTCAAGCTTTTAAGTATATTTGAAAGCTATTAGCTATAACCTCATCTTTTGTATGTGGTTTTGGAGCCCTTTAAACTATTCAATTAAATAAATTGGTTCTTGCAGGAAAAAAGCTTCTGCTGATAAATACCAGAGTGAAATTAATGGTGGCAATTGAATTCCATAGGTTAGTGTAAAGAATTGTCAAAGACTTATCTAGAATACAACAATATGTTTTGTTAAAATGAGGAATCCGTTCAGTAATGGTAAATCAATGAAAGGCGGGATATAACAGCTCCTGTTCACCTGAGAGGAATAGTGACCTGCGGCACGGGGCTTTAAACACTTCCATTGTCAGGGTTTCAGAAATCTGTCCAGTTGCAGACAACTTTTTTATGTCAGCTCTTAGGAAGTAATTCTGTGTCTGTCTTTCTATGTAGCAAATGAAACTCCTCGCCTGCCTGCTAAGTCTGAAGGTTTTGTCAGGGAAGTGCAGCTGAAGAGGAGGGTTGTTCTGTCTCTGATATTTTCTTTCACGTTGTCACCTTGTTACAACCTCCTGCTTTTCTGTATTAGTCCCGATATACGTGCTGACTCTGTATTTAAACAAACAAAGACCCAAAAGATAATCCTGACTTGGCCCATTAGCCCATTTGGATCACGGATACCAACAAAGGTTACCAACAAGATTTTAATGACAACTTTTGTTGCCTGATTGCTGGGGAAATAACTTTTTGGGGTGTAAATGCATTGACACTCTTTTTTACTACAAGCACATTTCTAGCATTTATTTGATGAACCGACTTTGGGCATAACCTGGTGACAGCAGTACCTTTCCTCCGTATGGAATATGCATTAAAAACGAGTGTCTTGTATCCTAGTTTCATATTACAAATATTTCCAGTAAAAGAATACAAATCAATGTTGTATTTTAGCATCTAACTTGCAGTTTAGCTATACCACTGTATCATGTCCTATATATCCAATTAAAACTGTAGTTTGATCCAGTAGTCTTTAATATTAGTGGTCAAGTACTGAAGGAAGTAAGCGTAAAGACTCATTCTAGAACTACAGCTTATTTCATTCCGTGCATCATGTATTTTACCAGAGGACTCCTTAATGTAGCAGAAATCAGATTTGGTGTGTATTTTTACACAAAATCAAATTCCACAGGCGCCATCTCAGACTCCTACAAAACATTAGGAAAGCTAGGATTTGCTGGTCAAGGAGGCGTAAGGATCACATGGATTCTAAATTCAAATGCACAATAAACTTCAGTCAATTTTGGTTGCTATGTCCTTTTTTCAGTGTTTACTGAATGCAAAGGATCTCTAATGCTCTAGTTAGATCTTTAAAGGTAAATACTTTGGGGAGGGAGGTGCTGTTAATACAGACATGTAGTGTTACCAGTGGTTCATTTTTAGTCTCTTCTGTTTATTTAGAAGTTCATTTGGTGAGGCCAAGTGCAACACTAATCTTACAAAGATTTCAAAGCTGGTTCTGACCTGGGGCTTCAAAATATCAAGTGAAGGAACTGCAAATACTCTTACTCAGTCTCCTCTGTCTTCTGCTGGTTGTTTTTTTGGTTTGGTTTTGTTTGTTTGTTGGGTTTTGGGTTGGTTTAGTTTGGCAGTTTTTCTGAAAAGCCACTCCTTGTTACATCTTGTTTCCTTAGTCTGAATGTCTTCTTGCCTTGTGTCATTGTTCTTAGTTGAACACAGTGTTCAGACTTGCTAATAGTATATAATTTGTAATCCTTACAGTTTAGTTGGAGCCCTGATTTTCTTGTGACTGATTTAGTACACAGAGCCACGGCTCAGATAAACCCATGGAACGGGAAGACATGTAAACACACCGTAGAAAATAAGTGTATAAGTTACAAAGTAATGTTTTCATTTCTCGTGTGTCATACTTTTTAAAAATCAATTTGTGTCAGTATAACATCAGTGTTAGTTTTAGTCACAAAGGTAGAAAGAACAAAACCTGATGGTTTTCACCTTGGTTACATTACATTTTGAAGTTTGTCCTTCTACTATTTTAACTTATTAATAATCAATTTCTAACTGCTCAGACTTAAACTTTTAGGAGGTACAGAATTGGTTCCTGAGCCTGGTCTATAACTCTATATATTTGAAATGTTTCTGTCCTTGAATTCCAGAATAACAGGCTCCCCTACTTTATTTGGAAGGAAATTATAGAATTAAGATCACTCAAATATTGAACCAACAGTATTACTATAATTATCTGGCAGTAAGACAAGTTAAATGTTTTAAAAGATTTGTTTGTTTAAAAAAAAACCTTGCAGAAAGCGAGAAAATACTTCAAGCTGCTGCTAATAGTTTTCAGTAAGATGGAAATTTTTCATTATGTGTTTTGTGAAAAACATGCTGAAAGGTAAAACTACTTTATTTATACAAGTCGCTATTAGTATGGGAGTAGAGAGTCCCAGCTAACACACAGCAGATTAACACAACTGAGCAGTGCTTGTCTCTAATAATGAGATCAAGGCATCTGTCTCAGCAAACAAAAAATGGAAATAGCTCAAAAGAAGCCTTTCTTGCCTACTGAGCTTATCAAGAAAATATTGAACCAGTTGGAGGTACATATATAACCATCACCTCTAGAATGTATCTCAGCAGAACTGTTAAATTTCAGGATGGAGAATGCATTCATCTCTGGGTGCACTTCTGCACCTGTACACATCTTTAGAAGGCTTAATGCATCCGTTTGTATTTCATGTCTCATGTGTTACAGAATCTGTTTCTCTTTGTTATGTAAAGGTAAGCTCAGTGTTGTTTCAAAGCAGATGGGCATCATTAATAGAAACGGTATTTCATATTTGCATGGTGCACAGAACTAATCAGCACATGATGACTCCCAGATTTTGAAACGTAAGTTGTTCAGTATTCTCTGATGCCTGGTTAATATTTAATGTTTCACTATATGCTTTATTTTAAGGACCAAATTTACGTCCACCAAGTATCCTATCTTGCTTCAGCATCATGTTTTAGTTTTTCGGTTGTATCGCTAACAGAGAGGACTATTCAAACCTTAAAGAATGCAGAAACCTTTCTGGTGTATCTGAGGAAATTTTTTGTCAAATTCCAAGTGTTTCAGCCAAAGCGTTTTTTTCTCCCTACTCTTGGAAAAACCCAACTTATGTCACACCTAAGATATGTATCACTAATTCCCTAAAGACCAGGTGCCTGTATTGTTCTCGTGTGATGGATGTTAGTCACGTCACCTGCTGCACTACCAGGAGATGCTCAAATAGCCTAGTGAAGAGGTGAAGTAGGAGCCTGAATCCAGGAAGTATTTGCTGTAGAATAACTAGTAGCTTGTCTGTGTGTTCTTTTCCTCTCCACCACCCTTTTATCTGCATAGGTTTTGGATTTCCTTTTTCTTTTCATTTTTTCTTCAGAAATATAAGAAGAAAGAAGCAAAATCTATCTGACATAATTAAAGCATGGAAGCTCAATTTTACATGCTGATAATATTCTACTGCTAAAATTTTTCTGGTCCTTTTGGACATGCAGTGCTGTCAGGGTTTTGCATCTCACCAAACTGTCAAGTTTAATGCTGACAATGAACATAAGTCTTTGTCTTGACTGAAAAGACAGTCTATTTTTTCCATGGAAGTTAAGCAGACACTGGTTCTAGCTTATGTTTTCAGTGAGAAGTAGCATTTTGATATGTTAGGCAGATCATTCTAATAGGTGTGTTTCATAATTTTAGCAGATTAAGGCCATCCTCAATGCACAGGAAAAAAAATTATTACTTAATTAGTATGTCCCCTTGAAAGGTTCGATAGGAGCCCCTTTCAGTAGTGACCATTGTTATCCATGCCAAGGTGTGATGCATATTCTGTGAATTACACTTCTGTCAGCAGACTATATTGGGGAATGGTGGGGGAAAAAAAAAGTCCATGACCTTAAACCTGTGCTTTTATGTAATGGAATTTAATGGTTTATTTGCATGGTTAGGAATGCTTTAGAATAGGACTTGTATGTGGTTGAGGACTTATGCTGGTGACAAGCACTCTAGAAATAAAGTGAGAGCACCAGCAGGTCTGAGCTAACAGGCACAGCAAGCACACCTGCCTCACAGGTTCTGAGAAAAGCAAAGCAAGTCGCAGAAAAGAACAGACTGGCAGACAGGGCAGAGAGAACCATTGTCTTCTCGTGATGGTTGCATGTAGCAGATACATTTGCAAAACAATTTCTTTAAAGTCCATGTCTTATAAGGGAGTCATTTTCCTCAGCCTGGAGTAAGCTGTGTTTGAATGGTCTTGGATGCTCAGCACAAAATGTGTGCTGGTTTTTACCTATGTTCTAATACAGCTCTTAGCTATCATAAGATAATGTCCTTTTTCACCCTTTGCCTGTGCTTCCTAAAAGGTGCTTTTCACCATTCGTGTTCTGCTACCTAAAGAGGATTTAAGGAATAGAGCTACTCTGAAATAATAACTCCCCCTTTCCTCGCTGCCCCCTGCCCTGAGTCATACCAAAGGTGATATTGCAGTTGAAGCCTTAGCTCTGTGATGTGGGTGCATTTTTCCTGAATTGATGAATGAATAACATGACAAGCATAATCTAATTTATGGAGAGACAAAATTGATAATTTTGGGATCAGTGGTCAGATGTGTATGTTTTTTATCTTAAAAATAGATACACAGTGTTAAAGTATATTTATATGTCTGTTACATAGTAATACAATAATATAAAATTAAGATTTTTCAGTCTTTTTCTTGCTGTCTTTGTGTAGTACTTAAAATCCTTTATGAGATTATGGAATAGAATGTGAGGGGGAACTGTCCCCCTTATAAAAGATATTGTTGTAGAACTCAGTGCTTTTAGGAATCAAGCAGTAAAAACCTTGCAACAAAACAAAAACCTTTAAGAACCTTGTTTATTGAATTCTGTTGGCTAAAACTGCCAAAAATAAATTAATAGCTGTTACCACTGCAGTGCTTTTTTTGTTCACAAGAAAAATACCTTGACATATTTTTTCATTCTGTGATTGGTGCACATTTCAAGGGTATAAATTAATCTTCAAAGGATCCTAGGGAATATCTTTCCTGGACACTTCACTTATACATCAAGTTGGCCATGTTAGCAATCTAATCACAATCCTGTAATTCAGTGGACAACAATTCCTTATTGTGAACAGCATAGCAGCTTTTACTATCATTTAGGTCAGCCTAAGATTGCTGATGCACCATATGTTTCAGGCCATGGATGATGGATGGTATCCTCTGGTGCCCATCCCTAAGTGATTGGAAAGATTGAAGACACACAGTTCACTTAAGCTTGCTTACTATTACATCAAGTAATCAGTGTGATAGGCAAACCTGTGCTCTCTGTGTCACACTGCCCAACTTTCTGCAGGGACATTGTGTCAAAAAAACAATCTAAGAACATTTCCAGATGACAGGCCAGTTACTAGAACAACCATTTAGCAACTGGATTCATCTAAAAAGCTTAATAACATGGAAAAGTCAATACATGTTTTTAAAACACCTTTATTTATATGAACCAGACGTGGTGTTTTGTTTTTAAAGGGTTTTTTATTTCAAGATTGAACTTAGACAACCAAGGTATAATAAAGCAATCCTTTTCATAGTTCAGCCTCTAATATGTCAAAACATAGTGTTCCTAATGTTAATCAGAGACAAATACTGCTTTGAGATAATATTAAATGCTTTAGAAGTTGTTTAAAGTTTTGTGGTTCGAAACACATGACACCAGTTTAAAGTTTAAGTCTGAAATCTTTTTTTATTTCCCAGTGCCTGTGTCTACTGACAGCACTCAGTGTTGTTTTCATTTTCCTCAGCTCTGTTGGACCAGTATCAAACCCAGGAAACTGAGAGCATCTTCCATTTTATGAGGTAGTATTGTGCTGAAGAGTCTTTTATATAATACAGGAGGAAAAGCCTAGATGATACTCTAAATCTCATTTTGCATAAAAATCCTGCCAGATTTGCAGCAGTCAGAATAGATCCAACCAAATAACATCAAGCGAGGCGTTTCAAATGTTATAATCTAAAACTACTGCTGGTGTAAGTTATCGCAAAAATGGTAACTTTTTAGTTGTAAAATAACTGAGTTGAAAGCTGAGTACATAGGTCATAGTAGCTGCAGGCCACTTCAACCATGAGAAAGGAGCTAGGCAGTTCTGTGAATTCAAACTCTGTGAAATACTCACATAGACTGTCATTAATGATCATATTTTTGTGTATGCATTTTTTAATTAAAAAGCATAGGTGCTGCATGCACTTTGATTGAATACCTCATAGAACTACATGTTTTCCTGAAGTAAGACACTGTTTATTTTGAGCACTAAATTCTGGCATCTATTCTGCTGTTATTGAATTTTGTCTCAACTTCTTTTCTTTCCTTCATCAGTTACTGGTTTCACAGTTTTTATGTTGGCCTAGTTAGGTAACTGTGGTGTAATACCAAAAGAAAAAACATTTTTCATACTGAAGTGTGCAGCCAGTGAGAAGTGCTAGAATTGTAGTTCTAAATCCATTTGAAAACTTGCCACTCAAAAGTCAGAATTCCAGGGCAGGCTTCCTCTTGTCAGTGCTTTGATAGATGGCACACTGAATTCCATAACCAGACAATTGAGGCAGCAGCCTCTAAAGTAAATATTAAACTAAGGTAATGGAAAGAAAAAGCTATTCTGAGGAAAAGAGTTTGGGGAGTAGTGATTAACACTGACTTTAAAACCAAGGCTGTCAAAGATGTGGGGAGTAGATGTGTTGGTATTAGCAAGACTCATCACTGCAGAGCAGAAAATGTTAGAAAATGGAATAATTCTTGTAGACGGTGTCTGAATACATGAACCTGTCCATGTTAGAACTGAGGTTTTTGCAATCAATGACACTTGGGTCGCTTACTGAGACACTTCCTGGGGAGAGATGTTTTTTGCTTTACTGTAACTTGTTCTGCTCTGAGGATGCTTACAGTGGAGTTACAGAGAAAGTAACTCAGAGTGAAGTCTACAAATGAATGCAAGGAGGAATTGAAGCATTTCAAATATAAAATGCACTAGGCTAGAATAGTTCATCTGGAAGGAGCCTACAACAATTGTTTAGTCCAGGACGCTACTTTGGCCTTGTCAATGAGAGAAAGAGAGAGACAGAGGTATAATTAAGTAAAAAGGACTTCAAATGTCTGAAAACACATTTTTCTTCAAAGGGCAGTTGGAGAGAGTGAATGAAAGTTGCTTTAGCAACCCCATTAGCCAGTTGTGCCAATAGGAACTTTAACTGAAACATGGCCCAGAGTCATCTCAGATACTCTGAAAAATTCTTTGTGGAATATTTGCTTTTCTAAAATCAGAAGTGTCAGTCACTGTGGGAAGTGTGGAAGTGATTGGGTCATAGTATCGGGCTCCAAGTTGGGCTTCCAAACTGAAAAGGCAGTACAGCCTTAGCCAGTGTGAATCACAGGCAGCGGTGGGAACTCCAGACAAAACAGCCTCAACTGGTATCGTGAAGAGAAGCCCCCGCTCTTGCCTGAGTTGTGCCCCACGAGTCAGGACTGTTTAGGTGGCTGTAAGTACTTCACATTGGTCAGGTAGTGTAGTATCTTTTCCTAAAAAATAAATTTTGTTAAGTATCGCAAACATGGAGATAAGTATTCGATTTCTGCCAAAAGTAAATGTGCTGTAATCATCCTCAGCTTTGCAAAGATGTATTCTCTGATATCTGTAACATAACATCCGTGAGGAACGGAACCACACCCAAGTCATTAGGAAGATAGGATTTACATTTTGGAAAAAGTAAATTAGTTCATGTCTGAGGGAGGCAGCACAAGTAGATTTTGGCTATTATGCACAGCAGGGGTTTTGCTGTATCTTTTAAATGAGGCGCTTCTCCCTGAACAATCAGCCCTATCACTGCAATAAGAACCCTGTGATAAAACAGATTATATTTTTTCAATCACCACAGTTAAACAGAAAGGAGGTTAAGCTTTTAACTGCTGCAATCTGCTGCCCTTTTAAAATCGTGTAAAGATGGCAGACACTTATGTTAAACACAGTGGATTGTTGGTAAAGTTAACCGTGTGCATCCAAAAGTGGCAGAATATGGACTAAGGTGCAACCTCAATCTGCGCTATAATAAAGTAGCTGTTCATCTGTGGTCAGAGATCGTCATGAAAGACCTTGAGTTCCTTCACTTTATTTTGCAGAAAGGCCATCAGACAGCTTTGCATCATCTAACTCTATCAATCAAGGACCTCAACCACTGCTTTCTGCTGAAAGCTTTCCTGTTTGGCTCTGTTTTTCACAGACAGCTCAATAACTTGTCTGTGGAGCTGTGATAAATGTACCATGGGCTTCTAAACTGTCTCTTTAACACTGAACTGAATTTCAACTCCTAGTGCTTGTAACTAATTGTTTTCATCAGAAACATTTTTTTTTAGCAATTATTATTCCAGACTCTCTGATTGTCTCTTTTTTTTTTTTTTTTTCATTTATCCCGTGGCAATGGTAACATTTGAAAGCTGCCCTGCATACACTGGATTGCTAGAAAACTAGATTTTACTCAGTGAATAAGCTGCCAAGTATAAAGAATAAAAGTAAAGGGAATCTGTGTGGAGCAAGAAGTATACATTTCTAATACCTTTTTTAGACAAGTATGTATGAAGACCAGAATTTCCTTGCCTCTGATTTGTGAGCCAGTCCTAAGTGAAATCCAAAAGAAAATTAAGCGCAGTTTAAGGATTGAGAAAATGTGATGACTTTTGACAAAAAAGCTTGTAAAGTCTGTCATGGTAATTAAGGTCCTAAACAAGAATACAAGTAAAAGCTTTCTGAGTTGGGTTGTTAGACATCTTGGAGCTTATGTGCAGAGAAACTGTTTCTTTTAAATAAAAAAAATTATGATTGCAGTATGTTTATTACTGTGATAATGTGCAAGTTATACTTGGAAAATTCTCAGCTGATTAGTTCATGCAAGTTGCAAAACTGTAGTACACATTCAGAATCAGAATAAAACAATCTTTTCAAGGGTAAGTGGCATATGTGATTACTTAAAATAAAAGCCACAGATAGCAGAAACTGTTCTGGAATATATGAACGTGGCTCTTCCCAAGCATAATTTTGCTAAAAAGCTGGCAACTAGGGCTTTGATTTTTGGCCCATATTTAGATAAAACATACCAAGATGAAGATCTAATTTCTAGTTTTCTTTGTAGTGATTTTAGGAGGAGGAGAGGAAAGAGCATAAGGCATGTTAATTGCTTTTGGGAATACGCTATTCCAGGTTAAGAAGAATAAATATTGTACACTCTGAAAAGCATGTTGATTTTTAGTGAACAGTACTAATTTACACATTCTTCATTTAGAGTACAGAGGTAAAATGGATCCTTTGGTGGATGTAGTCACAGCATAAATGTGCAGAATAAAAAATGAAATGGGATGGTGGTGGTGCATTGCATGAAAAGCAGGACAAGAGGAAAAGAGCACCCCACCATGCATTAGCTGTCACTACAATGGTGCAGGGGCAGAGGGTGCATCAAAACACAGCTGGATTTGTTTAACAATTTTAGTGTGTAGAACATCTCTAGGATGATTTTCTGTAAGAGAATTGTTTCCTGTTTTTACAGTACTAGTTGGGTACAGTAATTTTTCTGACTTCTCCTTTCCATACATTTATCTTTGCAAGCCTATAGTGAGATCCACTCTGTCATTTGCATTTGTTTTCTCCTGCTGAGCAAAGCTAAATAGAATTTCTGCTCACAGGTGATCCCTCTGGGAGGATCTCTTGAGCTCCTCCTCTCTCTGTTTGGTTAAAGCGTTTTCAGGTGTAGGTTAAGAGATGTATCTCAAATCCCTGACTCTCATTCCAGATTGCACTGTTCTGCTTCAGACTGTTTCACTTATGTAAATAATTAACATAAGTCCAGCTGATTCATGTAATGGAAGATTTACTCTGCTAGGCAGAAGCTTCTGCTGCTGCACCGTTTTGTAGGGTCTTGTTGGGGGAAAATGGGCGTGAAGCTACTATGACCAACTCTTGACTTCCAAAATTTCTTGTACTCTCATAGCTGTGAAATAGAGAAGCCATTTTAAGGCAGATTGAGTGTAATGTTTGTAAGGAAATCTAACAGACTTACAACAATACACATAATTACCCAGTGGCAGGACAGAAATTTAAGCATCAAGACTGAGTACATTGTACTGATGCACTGGATGCAGTAAGAAAATCTTTCTTGGTAGTGGAAGCTGCTGCTGTCTTAAATACATGCAGCAAAGCTACGGGCAGATTTTTTGAGCAACTTTTATAATTTAATCTATTTATAATCAAATTCTATTTCAATTGCATGCAGGCTGAGAGTGCAGGAGCTGGTTACTGTTACTGGTTCCCTAAATGAGTGCAGTAAGATTTAGAAGCTGGGTTCACTAACAATGAGTTTAATTGGTATCTACACACAGTACTGAAGTCCCAAAATTGTATTCTGGGCACACACTTGACTCAGTGAAAAATTGGGATAGATTATGTAGAGACAGCGTGTAATTCTCCTTGCAAAGTCCTCACAAGTGCAGAGGGAAGGCGAGTGGCCAAGCAGTCCCTTGCGCGAGCTACCCAGGCTACTGGCGGCTGCAAGGTCTTTAGAGGCAGTGATAAATTTGAGGGTAGTCATCTGACTTGCCTTAATCAGCACTGATTAAAAAGATCTAAATGGCTCCTGGCAGCCCCTGGATCAGAAGGATACAGATGCTCTCTCCCTAGCGGTATGCCAGTCACCGCTGGGTAGGTAAATGCCATCTATAAATGTCAGGGGTAACATTTCAGTCAAAAGTTGTGCAGTGGCACTCAGAAGAGCTGATGGACTGTGAAGATATAAGAAGAATGTAAATAACACTGCAAATATTACAAATTTATTATGTACATTGTTTAGGAGGCCTTTTGGAGAGGTCATGTTCTTTACTGACTCTGAAAAGCTATGGCTTAAATAGAGGACACCTGAAAGGCAGGAAAAATTAACAATATAAACGTAATTTTAAAAGCTGGTTAGCTTAAAGAGGCGATAAATGGGAAATAATATTGTAGAAGTGTACATATTGTTTGACAAAATTAAATCAGCTAATCATTCTTTATCCTTTTTCACAATTCAAGAACATGCAGGCATGCAATTAAATTGAAAGGTCGAAACTTTAGAAAGTTTAAAAGAAAATATTTCTTCATGTAACCTAGTGTCTCAGATTCCCCTTCAATGAAATAGGACAGTATTTTTCCTCCATCTCCGGCAAATATTTGCATTTTTCTGAGTTCTTAAACACCAGTTTTTGTATAAGTTAAAATTAGTTATGCAAAGGAACACAGAATTGAATAGAGCGCAATAACTTTTCTGCAGCATTTTTAATGTAGTCTCTAGACTTCAGTGAGTGGCTAAAAGACATCCTCCGTAGAAGGAGTAATATTGACTTTAAAAAGGCAGAAAAGTTAGTTTTTGTGGTTCCTGTAGTTAATTGTATTTACGGTGAATTATTTGCAGATGAAGAGAACCTAATCAATTATCTTTCCTTACAAATCAGATCTCAAAAATGATATTTAGAAATTTGGCCTTACACTGCTAATTCATGCAGAACATAAATACAGAGTTTTAGTCCTACAAATTCAAACAAGCAGCAGTAACGTACCTGAGCAATGAGGTGACAGTTTGTGGAACTCAGACCCAGCACCCAGGGTGAAGTCAAAACTCAGGGTTCCTGAGGTCTGGCATGGAGTAAGGCATTTGCAGAGTGAAATATAAGGTAGGTGAGAGAATGGATTCTAGCACACTTCCCTCCCTTCTTTATGAACCGTGTACTGTGTAACTCATTTCTGGGTGGAAGTGTTCGTGAAGCAATGAGAAGAAAATAGTTCTTGGTCTTGCGTACTCTAAGCTTGTCTTTTACTCACTAGGAAGAAATACGTTCGTTTGAATTTAAGTAAAATAAATTCAAACTTATCTTAAAAGTAATTTTTGTTGACTTTTATTAAATGAGGTGCCAAGAAAATGCACTATCAAAGTCTGTCTTTTCAAAGTACATTCAGTGAATGGGAACCATATAAGCGTGAAAAGACCTTAGAGGAAATGTTAGTCAGGTATTATATTTTCTGGTTAATGGCCACCTAGGAGAAGCAGTAAAATAATCATTGTAGTGAGGATTACAAAGTATGTCATATTGCACCTCACTGTAAATATCACTTTAATTTTTTATGGCACAGATTATTTGTAAGTTTATTTTATATACTGCATAGCACTTAAATGTCACTGGATCTAAAACCTTTATCCGGGAAGCTCATTAGTTGAGCTGTCTGCGTTTGTATATCTGCCATCAGCATCTGGTGAGAGGGCTGCTGCTGACCCTGCCAGACTTGGGTCATGAGGTCAGCAGGTCTCATTTATTATTCAAAATTGCTTTCTGACCTTTTATCAGCTAGGTCAAAGAATGCTGCATTCTCCTTGGTTGAATTTTATAGTGAAATCAGTATCATGCACAGATAATAAAATTACAAATTCACGTGAATCTCAGCCCTCTCTCTCCAAAAATGTACTCACTTTGAGGTTGATGAAGTTGGAAGAGTTGCCTGTACAAACATGTCTGCTTCAAGATCGTGAAGGTGCCTTGTCATCCTTGTGAAATAGCACACGTAGCTTCACATCTAGTTCATGATTTGATTGTGCATCTGCTTCCGCTGGTGCGGTGCAGAGGCAGCCGAAGGCAGAGCTCTGCAGTTAACAGATGACCTCTCATTTTTACCACTCCCATACTTTTGCACAGTTACCTATTAACTGTTTCTATTTTTGACATATTTTCACTGGTAACTATATCTTCTACTTTCAGTTGCACACGTGTAGCAGTTGAATATGGCAGAACTTAGAAGCACGGTAAAGCAAGAAAAGTCCATAAATGTGAAAACTACTTCTTGGAGATGATAACAGAATCTGGAAATAAAAATCATTGAGTCTACAATATTTTTTGATTTGAGATGTGATCTAGATCTAGGAAGTCACTGGCCAGCATGATTTTAGTCCAAACAGAGTCCAGAAGCACCCTGGCAAAATCAGGAAGAGCTGATGATCTGAAATTTTAATTCTATGATGATTAAAATAGGAAGCGTAAATGACATTGCAGTAAGAAACATATTTTGGGACTTTTAGAACACTAAACTTTGAAGAGAAAATTAGCCATCAGATCTTAACAAGCCATACTACAGTATGGAAAATTGGAAACCATAAATGGCAGATTGATTCTTAAAGGGAGCTGTGCAGTTCAGCATTATCCCTCTGGAATGATTTCATCCTTTTTAAAAGAAGGAGCCAAAGGTCACATTGGTCTTGCCCTTGAAGCAGACAATATGAGATGTCAGCTTGTGCTTTCTGACACTGCATATGATGAATAACCTTGACGTAGTAATAAACAAATAACCTATATTAACGTTTAGAAGCTCAGTGAAGTATTAATGCAATATATACTTCAACAATGTATTGCAAATATACAGCTTCCATAGAAATGGATTTCCTCTAGTAATACTGTCATAAATTTATGGTTTCTTAAATGTTGCTGTAAAATAAATTCTTTAAGTAACAGAATGTGTACCTATCCTAAATATGACCAGTCATATGTACCTAAATGAAGAAAATTGCTATTAACAAGTAGTGATAAATTACAATTATATAAAAAAGCCCCTGAACATCTGTATTCATGTAGATACTCAAATTATTGTAAATACTGTATTTCTAGTGTTCCAAATACCTGTAGTCAATCGTCTTTTTAAATGCAGCTCTGTCACTAATTAGTACTCGGTAAGGTTATCGGCTCTTTTCTGGTATTTCTACTAGAAGAGAAAAAAATGTATACCAGTAAGGTGTGCATAACATTTGGTTGGTATGAAGTGTTTTCTAGTGATGGTAAGTGGAAAGTCTGCTTACTGTGGGAAGAGTTGTACCATGGTGCATTGGTCCTTTTAACAAATTCCTTAGCTTTAGAACAGTCTTGTACTCATTACAGTCTTGATGGCACATTAAGGGTTTTTGTGGTTGGGTTGTTTTTAACTGAAAGTTAAACAAAGCCGTTTGATGTCAATGAAATGCAGGATAGTATTTAGCCCTGTGCAGTGTTTGAAGTGCAGAGTTTCTCTTGTTCGTGAGTAATGTCTGTATCTTGCAGGTATTCTGTAATTTTATACATCATCCTTGTTTGCTTCTACCTGCACACCGTGCTCCCAAACAGGTAACCTATTTTTAGTGTACATGGGCCATGTGGAGATTTCTCAGTGTTGCCTCCGAATCTTCTAGAGACCTGGCCATGTGCTGCCATATGCACGTTAACCCCAGGTCCTATTCCAGCCTTTATTATCATGCAAACCAAAAAAAAAA
>VZTA01029663.1:31776-55150 GCA_013398855.1 Mohoua ochrocephala
TGCAATAAATATTTATTGCACAGTTGTTTGTTTGAGAAACACTTACTGTCTTAATGTTTGTGAAACGCTCCAGCACATATCCCAGTGTACTTTAGAAAGTGAAAAAAGGCATTTATCATTCCTCCTTATGCATATTATGGATGTTACATGTTCACGAAAGATAATTTGCAGATGTGTGTACAGAAGGGACCGAGTTTACATTTCAGAGTATCGTAAAAACACTTCAAAGGTTCTTAAATTCAGGTTCAAGAAATGTGGAGAATGCCATCCAATTGCTGGGTGAAAGAAAGCAATACTGCTAGTTAAAGTGAAAAGCAACTCAACAATAATATTTTCAGACATATAATGAGCAGAAAAATACATAGAAAAGAGTACTTAACAGATTAATGAAAAAATAAATTTCATCTTCCTCTTTTAACAAACGTTTAACTGGTGAGAGATTGACCTGTCTTTACAAGTACCAACCAAATGAACAGAGAGAAAGGAGACCCTTCTACTGTCTTTACCTTGAGTGGTAAGTGAAGCTCCCTGAGAAGTCACAAGAAAGTAAACATGTATCCAAAAGAGGGGGCAGTCTCAAACCAGTAAAAAATCTGCTCTTTAGAAGGTGACACTGTTAGAATAAAAAATAAGACAAGGAGGAAAGTGAGCCCTGCCTATTCATTTGCACTCTGTATCTGTCTTCATGAGCTAAAACAAATCAAGTCATTTGTTCTTCTAAACCACATTTTCACTTTCCTTTAGCTCTGAATCAGTAATTCCCCGGGAATGGAACCTGAAGTGGCAGCTGTGTATGCAACTATAAAAGTGTCTGGTAGATAGGGGTAATGTGTTCTATAACAATACAATATGGTAAATATGGCTGTGATCCCAAGTTTTCAATACTGAATTTAGTATTTCCCATTGTAAGAACTGTTTAAATCTGTTCTTTAGCCTTTCATATTTTCTAGGAAAAATAGTGTCTCTAAGTAAGTTAACACCCCTAGGTACTAATGCCTTATGCCACTGCAGATCTGTTTGCACCCTCTTGAAGTCCAGTAGGCCGCATGCACCGTAGGTATTTTTTCACCTACTGCCACAAGAATTCTTGCAATTCTGCAACAATATAAAAATGTGGAGCTCTCTCGCCAGAGGTAGGCTGTTCTCTGGAAAAAGCATTGGGTTATGGGAGCAGTTTATGGCTAGAGGCTCACCTGCATTTGTCATTTGTGATAAAGGATGTGCAAAGACTGGGGTGCCTGTAAGCTTCAGTGGCTCTGTGCATTTAATTAACAGTTGAAAGCAGTTATACTGTGGTGCCACAGCTGTGCAGTCCCAAATCACTGGGATAAGAAGTCTGAAGCTCTGTTTTGAAGCTCAGAGTTTACCTGGGTTATTTTGGAAAAGATTAATCAGATTCCTATGTGCCAGCTATAAGTGAACTTGTCTTCTGTTCTTTTGAATGTAGTTATGGAAAGTCATCTTACTTTTCCAGTATGTGTTTTAATCCTTTTCACATATCCATTAGAATTTCTACACTGCTTGCTTCATCTCAGTCACCTTGGCCAAACTCAGGTTGTGGTAAATCAAGAGCAGCTTTACTGTTTTTGATAAAAGTGCACCTAGTCAACACAGAGGTGAAGAAGGGAGTGAGCATTCTGTGATTTATTTTACAAGACTGCTGTGTTTTCTGTTAATTATGCTACAGCCATTGCACAGTGCTTTTGAAACTGCAGTCAAGGTCCTGCTGCACATTTGTACCTTTTTTGTGCAGGAGCCCTTTTGGCATTTCCACTTCACTCATCTTACAAGCTGGAGTGCAACCTTCAGTGATCTTCTGAACTGGCAGTTTTGTATCCTGAAACACTAAATTTGTTTTTATCCTTCCATATGAACAAGGATATGTATGACTGTCCCTAGGTTCACCTCTGAATGTGCAGACAAGTTGGTAGTTGAAAGGAAATAGGAACAGAAACAAATCAAGCAGTAAAAGAGAAGAACACCAGCAACACAATTTGAAGTGTCTGCAGCAGACAGGTAGGACACTTCCATATGGAATTTCTTGTTGAGGACTGGATAATTTCCAAATAGTCAGTGTATACCTACCTTTGCTATGTGTGAATTGGAATATAGATGTGCACAAATAAACAATACCCTAGTACACTTAAGTTTCAGAATACCTAAATAAAGATATTCCAGATACTTTTGACAGGGTATATTTTAAGAAGCAATGGAACTGTTTGTTTTCAGAACTAACAAGAAACTAATGATCAGACTTTAATGAAAAATCAAATTCTAATCAGTAATTTGGCTACTGTGGTAATACAGCCAGTGAATGTAATGCTTCACCAACCCTCATAATTTTATGGTAAATCTTATGGTATCTTGTGTGTTTCTTTCCCAAAAGTCCCAGTTCATATGGCAAAGTGATAGTATGCAATTATTGCTGTATAAAGTGATAGTATGCAATTATATCTTTTACCCATAAAGCACTTCACAGATTCTTGCTCATGTGCTCACTTGAGGGAGTGACACATTCGTTTTCTGGAGATACATCCGGTGGTGCTGAAAGTGGAGAGTCTGTTTCCCAAACCTGTGTCTGTTTTGTGGTAACTGGAGCAGATGATCCACATTCATTACCAATATAATTATGTATCTCCAGCAGTTTGACAAGCACCTTTCTGATACTTGCACGTAGCAACAGATATTGTGTATTAATTCAGAGAATAGCAAAGCCCAAATTTTGTTCTAAATTGTGTCCAGAGAATGACTGCCTTGATCTAAATCTAACTGTCTTGAATCTAAACTGATGCTTCTGTAAAAGAATTGTTGTCCATATATACAAAACTGATTTCCATTACAAAAAAACCAAGGGGACAGCAGCCCCTAGTAACTGGTGTTTGGGAAAAAATACAGAATTATAGTGCGAGATGTTAGTTTGCTGCCCTAAACACCAATTCACTACAAATCTTAGCCGTGTAACTGGAAATCATTAATTAAATCCTGTGCAGCCAAGAATCATGCATAATGTAACACGACCACTGCAAACAGTCCGCTCCTGATCATTTAAATTTCCTTCTTGCTCTTACCGACATGAGGAGCTTGTATTTGAAGTAGTCCCTGATGAGATTTTGCCTTTACATCCTTGGAGAATGTCCTTGTGCATATTTATAGGACAAAGTAGAAGGATTACCTATGTGTGTTTTTAGCTTTTAGGGTACTAAATGTATTAATATAAAAAATACATACCTGGGTACAATATGATTACCTCAAAAATCTTTTGACTCTATGGAAAATAAAGGGTCTAATGCTCTAAGCCTTTAAGTAATCGTAGTCTGATTGGGTCACGTTCATAAGACAGCCACTTTTAAATTGAATATGCAATTCCCTGTGAAAAGTACAATTTCCATATCTTCCATTAATTTTTATGAAGAGGATTTTAGTAAGCAGCCCACTCTAAAGGGCAGTGTTATGTCTAATCCGTTGTCATGTTAGGGGTGAGAATAGATAGGTTACTCCATCAACACTGCTAATGTTCAAAAAGGCAATTTGTTTAAAGGATGGGCACAGGAGGAGAAGGAAGTGGAGTTCACAAATTAAAAACTGCGCAGCAGTTTCACTGCCAACCATCTACTAGTCATAGCTATCCAATTAATCCATTACTCTTAGAAGAGGAATCCCTGTATATCCAGGTACAATCCTTGCCAAATATCTGGACACAATCATAGGCTTTTAGGATTACAAGTAACATAATAAAGGATAATGATCAAAAATTAAGCACACCAATACAGAATGCTTGGTTTAACTGGACTTGCCATGTGCACTGTAAGGCAGCAGTCTGTTAGGTTTAAAGTGAGATTAAGGAGTTGTGTAACCTGCAATTATGCTGGTTTTCATTAAAAAAATAAGATGATTTGGCTCAGTAGGGCCCTTCCTTATATTTACCTCTGTTTAATTGGATTTGGAACTGCTTAAACATCTTTGAGTTGGAGCTTATAAGAAGATGATCCCAGCTGTTTTTCAAAGCTTAAGACAGCAGGCAGACAACATGATCATGTCAAGACTCATACTAAAGCCTTAATCCTACTTTTTCATCAACTAGCACTACAGCTGAGTCTTTAACCTTCTAAGTACTAAATGTGCTTTGGATCTTTCACAATACATTTGCTGTCAAATGTTATTCTCTGATAATATTAATTTTTGCCTCCTTTCTAAAAAGTACTTCAAAGAGTAGTCTCTATCTGTCTGAATTTGGAGAGCTTTAGTGTAAGCCTGTATTTTCAGTCCTTTTAAAAATACTGCTTATAGACTTGCATGTGTTGAAGTCTATTGTTCTCTATGGGGGCAAGGCAGTGCATTGACATGTAGCTCACATCGCTGTAATGAATAATCAGCTATATTGGTAACTGTTTTTCATTGTACATGAATTACTAGATTGAATATGTTTTGTTTTCAATAAGAAAGAAATGAGAACAACTTTGGTTTCATTCAGGTCCTTTTCCTAGGAGCTGTCACCATGACCAAAGGAAAATTTTCCAAATTTCCAGCCTCAAAACTTACATTATTTTGTAACAGTGGCTTATTTACTTTAATAGTCCTAGGGTTGAGTAGAGATTAAATGTTCTAATGAGTTATTCCTGCATCTGTAAGTAGTACCCATGCCATGCAATAATCTGTGCTCTTCCTTTTTCTTTTTCTTTTTCTTTTTCTTTTTCTTTTTCTTTTTCTTTTTCTTTTTCTTTTTCTTTTTCTTTTTCTTTTTCTTTTTCTTTTTCTTTTTCTTTTTCTTTTTCTTTTTCTTTTTCTTTTTCTTTTTCTTTTCTCCTCCTCTGTCGGGTAGTGCTCCGATTTGTCCTAGTGACACAGGGCTGCCAGCAGGAAAGCAAGCGTAGTTAATGCTCAGCTGCTCAAACCAGTCAAGCAAGCTAGCAAGTCCCAGCTGTGCTACTTGATGTTTTTTGATTGCACCTAGTCCTCAATCTGTGAACTGTTTTCTGGACTTAGATTCATCAAGCTCTGCCGCTTTAAAAACTCATGCAGGCAGGCATCCTAGGATATGCCATTATAAGCTGCTGCCAGGGGATCTTCTAGGAGATAAATGGAATCTGTGTGAAGTAAATTAGTGTGAACCAGTCAATCTGTGTGTCAGCCTTGAGCCACATCCATGGGTAACTAGCTTGCTGACTGAAAAGTCCACTGTCTTTTGCCAATCAGAGGTCTCAGCCACCAGGAAGCAGTCCTATACAACATTAGTTTCTTGGAATAATGCCTGTTTGACCAGCTAGTGAAACTCTTCGGTATACAGTTCTGTACTGCTTGAGTTTACTTATTGCTTACAATTGAACTGAAAATCTTTTAAAGTCAGATAACATTTTAACAGTGGGGAGCATCACAGAAATGTCTT
This sequence comes from Mohoua ochrocephala, assembly GCA_013398855.1. Classification (NCBI taxonomy): domain Eukaryota; kingdom Metazoa; phylum Chordata; class Aves; order Passeriformes; family Acanthizidae; genus Mohoua; species Mohoua ochrocephala. The sequence continues at coordinate 37,160 of VZTA01029663.1, forward strand.
GGAAATAAGTACTTCCACTTTCCTACAGCAGCCATTCAGCAGAGTCCTGCTGTGCTGCAGTTGGCTTTACCTCCCTATCAGTAATACATCTCCAAGGCCATAATGCAAAAGAATAACAATAATCTGGCCAGAAGAGGTTAATAAAGAGGCTCTGTGTATTTTTTTTTCCATGGATTAAGCTATTTGGACAGCTTTGATCGAGAGATGGGAAGACTATACAAGCTGTAACACTCATAATATGCACAGGGATGTGTCATAACTGTGCTGCACACTTTCATTTTGGTTTGATTTTAAAAGCAAATTGAGGCAATCTACAGCAAGAATTTCTCTGTAGAAAGGGACTGAACCAGAATCCTCTGCAAGCTTCCTGATTAATGATTTTGTACTTGAATACCAAATCAGTCTACTGTCATGAAAATAGTAATGTCAATACTGTCAACTATGCAATTTTCAAAATAGGAAATATTTCTTTGTTGGTTTTGCAGGTGCTACCGACTCACTGATAGGATTCACATCTGCCCTGTGTGCTCTCCCACGCCACTGGTCTAATGTACAGAAACCGGGGGGAGTTTCGCTGCATTTCTTTAGAGGAAGGTTCTTCATCCTTGGTGGCTGGGGGTCGGGCACTGGAACAGGCTCCCCGGGGAAGTGGTCACAGCACCAAACCCGACAGAGCTCAGCAAGAGTTTGGATAATGCTCTCAGGCACAGGGCAGGATTTTGGGGATGGCGCTGTGCAGGGCCAGGAGTTGGACTTGATGATCCTTGCGGGGCCCTTCCATCTCAGCATAATCTGTGATATTTTTAGAAATTTGGATAGGCGAGGAAATGTTGTGTACTTTAATTAAAAAAGAGACTGATTGTCTAGTAACTAACAGATTTCAGCTTTCTTTACTAATTCTGTAACCATTTTTTCTTCCCTATTGTTTCCCAGTTACTGATTGGAAAAAGAAATGAGAGAGGGATAAGTAATGTTGATCAAATAATTCAGTCTTACATCATGTTTGATTAAAAGACACACTTAGGGAAATTGGAAAAGAGAAATTTAGGCTTTCTAGCCAGAGAGGACATTGAGAAGAAGAAACAGTATATAACAATAGGAGAATTAATAAAAGGCAGCTTGGGGTTACATTTTCCTTTTTTAAATCCTCCTAAGTTTTACAGAAGCTTGTGCTTCCGAGCTGTGCGGTAGATGCTGTGTGGAATTTTATGGGAAAGTATTTTATTTCTTGCAGCAGAACCCACAGAGACAAATTTAACTAGTTAGGTGTTATATAATATATACTACACAGAATACATGGACAGAATCTGGTATAAATCACAACTAAGATCAAGACAACTGCTTTAAAATTGAGTGAATGTTTCATTGCACTAATGAAACAAAAATGGGATGTCCTTTGAGAGCATAATTTGTTACATGCCATTATATTTTAGTTGAGAGAAGTAGGGAAGTCCCTCTGGGTGAATAAAACTTCAAGGTATATTGGGAAAAGAATCACTGAAAATTTCAATTTTTCTGTTTGGAGGAATGCTGCCCTCATAGATATAAAGAGAGAGAAAAATGGACTTTCAGAGGGTTTTTTTGATATATTAAAACCTTTCTCACATATTGAAGGAAAAATGTTCTTTAGTTGCAATTCACTTGGCGAGTGGTGTGAGCTCTGTTTGCATGTGCCTTCCAAGTGCAAGAGCCAGCTCAGGCTTCCCAGGCACGTGGGTTGGTGGTTCTGCAGACTGAGCTCTGCCATCTCATATGGGTCCTACTTCTGCATTCCTTGTAATGGACTCAAGTTACAGGACCCTCCAGTTTCACTGGTTCCATACTGGCTTGTTTCAACTTCCTTATGCTGCAGCATTCACTTCAACATAGTGATGTGTTTCTCTAGGTTAATATCTTCATCTTTCTTTCTGAAATTTAAATGTAATGAAAACTGGGCTGGTGTGATATTTAATCATCGGAAGATAACAACCAGCCATTCTCAATTAAATGACAACTACATACATCTGTGCAGATTTTTTCAAATGACACTAAAAGTTATGAAATGACTAGCAACTGATGTCTTCTGTCAATGAGATGAGTTAGTGGTTTATAGGGCTTGAGAAATGGTCTAGAAAAAGAATAAGGTTCAATTAATAAGGGTGAGAACAGGGATCTAGACTGGGGTAGGATTAATCTCCTGCAAAGAGACAGGGTGGGGAAGAACAACAAGGTAACAGTTTCTTGGGAGAGAATCTGGATCACGAGCTGAGCATGAGTCAACAGCATTCCTGGTGTGGCAACAAAGGCAAGCACCATACCCGGGAGTCTCACCCCGAAAACCTGTGAGGTGATCCTTGAGCTGTGCTCAGCACTGGTGCCATCACGGGCACGTCCCCATCCAGCCAGACTCCTGCCTGCTGGGACCCTGCTGGGCGGGGGCGTCACAAAGTCACCCCAAGACAGAGCTCCATCTGAGCAGAGTCACCTCGGTGTCCTCCTTTCCTGCGTCTCTGGGACTGTGGGGAGTGCTGCTGATATTTCTCTTGGCAGCTCATGAATGTGTTCTGCATTTCTTGTCATAGTCGTGCAATAACCTGACCCTTTTAGTTTGGCTGGAAATACGTGGGAAAAGCTGAGTAGATTAGGAACCGTCAGTCTGGAAAAGAGAGAAAAGAAAGGATTTCAGCCACAGGGGTCATGGGGAGACTGTGCAGGGCTTGTACCTGTGCCTTTTCTCAAACGAGAAGTTGCACATTAAGCCAGCAGGGACCAGGCAGCCAAACAAAACGAGATGCCTTCCTTTGTGATAAAACTACAGAGTTCGCTGTGTCAGAGTGAGTTAGGGTGTAGGATGTTAGAGATGCAAAAATTCCACATTTAAGGAAAAACTGGAGAAGTTTGTGAAGGAGAAAGCTGCTGTGAGTTATCACAGGAGGGGGAAACAATTGTTTGTAATTCCTTAAGTTTCAAATTGGACTTTAGGAGAAATTTCTGGTGAAGTATTATTTTATGGTTGTTGGACTCTTACACTGATATTTTTTAGTCTCAGCAAATATGTCTGTTCTTATGCTTTTCACTATATTTTTATGATATCTATGAAATGTGCTTTTAAAATAGTACTCAAAGCATTTATTGCTCCATCAAGCTTCTTAGATATAATATAGTAAGTGCCTGTAGAAGCCATAGAGCTCAGAAGTGACATTGCAGCACAATTGTTTTATCCATTTACAAAAATTAAAAAATATCAGCATTTTGTTTCCCTTTACAGCTTTTTTTCCATGCAGTTTTATTTAGATTCAGGTTGCTTTGTATTCCATACTGGACCTTAAATATATATGTATCACCTGTATCCTCTCTTGCCTAATATCTTCGAATGAAGAATAATTTTTGTTGCCCTCTCCACTTGTTTTGAATGACAAATAAGTTCTTGTTTTCTCTGCAGGCAGACTGTCTTTAGGTCACCACCTTATCAATAACACAGGCATCTTATCAGAAAATGTTAAATGTTTTATTCGCCTGTGTTATGCAAACTTCTTTCTCCGGTGTGTCTGCCCTCTGAAAATTGATATGGAGAGCCTGTTATTTAGACTTTAGTGTAGGATATTTCCCGAGTGGAACAAGGCTTTTCAGAGTTTCAACCAAATGTGTAGAAATAAATGGCAGTGATGAGTTGTTGCTGTATTTAGTGATTAGGCTATTTTCACAAAGAACAGCTTCAACAGTTTGTTCAGAGACTGTTCTTTAAAGACTGATCTCTAGTCTGTGGTATCTTTTTGGAAATTATTTGTTTTTATTGTGTGGAATTGTTTGAAATATTTTGAAACTAGATACGTAAATGTTTCATTAAATACTATGATCTTATGACATTCCTTTGCTATTCTAAATCCCATATCTATTTTAATGACTCTTTCTGTTTCAATAATGTAAGAGAATGGGTATCAAGTTCAGTAAACAAGTCCTAAGAGCTCATAAAGATGCATCAGAAAAAAATACTACAATTCTCAAGATTGATCCTGTACAATGAAGATTTATGTCATCTTTATATGCTAAGTTCAAGGTCATTTGCTTCAATGAAATACGTCCTTTTACCTGATTTCCATGCTAACAAAGGTAATCTCTACTGTCTGTGTAACAATGGAAATTACACTGCACTGGATAGAAAGAAAATGTTATTGGAGTTATAATATAAGAAATGGTTTTTAACTATCCTATGACTCGTAGATTTGGGGCTCATTTATACTCTATTTATGTCACTTTGACTACAGAGATTACCTTTCAAAGGGAAACAAAAGTAATTTTAAGGTCCATTTAAACCCAAAGTAGGACAGAGTATCTTCTGAATAAAGATGACACCGTTTATGTTTAAATAACTTAAATTCCATCAGCGTCCTCAGTATAAGCAATTCAGAACACTATTTCTCCTATTGATATTCGTACATAAAATCCTATTCCCCTAAGGGAACATGCAGTAAAGTAGGTGTTAGTGCTGAGATTTTTTTTATATTTTTCCTTGATTACATAATGCCATTTTTACTTTCACTCTTTATTTGGGCCAGACTGTACTTTCCTTATTTTTAACTTTTCAATTCCCTTTGTTCTTCTATGATATTTTTAAGAAACCTTTCCTTTCCAATTGAGCATATAACGTGATGTTTTAGAAAAGAAAGACCTGAAGGTCTCTGCCTGGGTCCCTTTTTTGCTCACTGCATACACTCATTATGTAACTTCATAAAGCAGGGTCTTGTGAAGTTTATTTGCCTGGGTTTTGTCTGGGGAGGTGTGTGTGCTTCTGAGCAGGTGCCAGGGCTGAGGGAGACTTCCCTGACTTGCACCAGTGACCCCATCCCAGCCTGGCTCTTGGTTTTCTGAACCAAGCACTTCCTTCCCTTCACTCACACCTGCTGAACCGCCTTCTTCGACAGCTATTTTGGCACAAGTTGTCCAGAGTTCTGTGTCTCTGTCCCCGTGAAAACCCTTTCCACCCCTGCTTTCCACTCCCTTTGAACTGTTCCTAATGAGCAGCTATTACTGCGAGTGTTTCATGCTTTTTGGTGTTTTTCAGCTCTATCACCTCTTCCTGTCATTTCTTTTCTTCTCATTTTTTGTCTTTCTTGGCTTTTAATGACTCCATCCTCTCCCAGATTTCCCCAAATCTCTGCAATATCTACTCAGAGACATCAACTGGAAATCCTCCTGCTCTGCTCAAGCATCTTGCTGTCCTGTCTTGGTTTCGTTCTTGTTCACTTCACGCCTTCCTCCTGAGGTACCTCATCTGTGTATGGAGCTGCTTCTAGCTGTGTTTTCTTTGTTATCTTCTGAGTTACTCCTCAGTTGAATCTGGTGCCTTCACTAAGAGCACTGCTCAGTGCTGCGCTGTGAAATCCAGCAGGTCTGTTGGGATGATCTGACTGGTGCTGACGTGGCCTGGAAGGAGCTCAGCACTTGGGCAGGTTTGTCCTAGTCCCGTGCAAGGCAGGTGCAGCACAGAGTTCCAGAAAGGGAAGTGTCTGCCAGCTCCTGCCTGGGACTGATGCTGGTGCTGTGGAAGTGACTTCCCTCTTTGGTTCACTATCAGAGTTCTTTACTGGTTGAAAATACGCAATTTGTTTTGAAAGGCTGATTCTGGGTTTTTTGGTCACTGCTATGAGACCAAAACAGACAGGTCTTGTGATTTTCTGCTTTCTCTCCAAAGTCATAGCTCTACTTTTTGTTTTCTCTCTTTCCTCACAGGATACTCGCCTGGAAATTTTCTGTTGTTCTACTTCAGAGTAGATCTGGCTTTTAAATTCATGTGGGTGTAAAGACTCAATCTATCACTCAGCACAGTGGAGCTGACTCCACTGCAGGAAGAACTGTTTTAGGGAAAAAGTGTTCTCAAAATTTGGCACAAAAGTATTTGGTTTTTAAATATAATATGAATACTTTTATATTCCAGTTTTTCTGTTTTGAAGGGGGAATCTTCAATTGGTCTATTGGAAAATTATTTAAATGTTGTAAAAATCAGAGAAAAGCACAGATATCTTTAAAAACATTTCTTCCTTTACATATCATAGCTTTTCTGTGCGTGAACAAGAACATTTGTTATTTGTTGTTGTAATTGTTCTTCAATGTTAACTCACCTCATGCAGATTATCATGTCAGCACTTCCTGCTTTACCTGGACAGGGCTTTATGTACGGATTTGTTGCTATCCAAGGCAAATCTTTTAAGCAAAATTTACTGGTTTTTTGGTTTTTTCAGGGGAAATGCATGGTGTCGCTGTCACAGATTTTTTTATTATGTTTTAATATTACATTTTCAATGTTCTAATTCCACAATAGTCTTGAAACCCTGCTTGCTTCAGACAGACTCTGTGCAGTTGCAGGAGTCAAGAATGATGGAACCTTTTGGTGACCTGGGATCAATAGCTGCAAACCCTTGGAAAGCACAGAGCACTGAAGTGGAATATGTGTCTTTTGAGCTCCTCATGTCTGCATACTGCCCTGAGGCCTTGTTGGTTCACTCATAATCTTGGAAAATTTAAATAGGCGTTTGAATTGCATAATCCTTCAGCAAATATTCATTTGGTCTAAAAAAAATCCATCAGAATTTATAAGGGAATGAATTTCCTCTTTTGAAAAGAAGACAGAAGAACACTGAGATTATGCAGAGCCATTGGTATCCTCTTCCCTCTGGAAGTTTGGAACTTTGCTTGGTTTTCTAGATACTACCAAAAAAAAAGAAGTCTTTCCTAGCCACTGCTATTTTTCTAGGAAATAGGATCAGCTAAGGGTTTTAACAGGACAGAAAAATCACCATCTAGTCTTTACTGTGCTATTCCATAGTACACTGCTTGATAATTGTCCTTCATCTCCAAGCTGTATTTGTGGCTCCATATAGAGATGTGAAGCAGAAGAGAGGGAAATGGACTTTGACAAGGGAAATACCTCTCTCTGCTCAGGAAAAGTTATGTGGGATTTGTTCAAAAGCTGAGTGAATTAAAAAGTCATATATAGACAAGTAATTGTTTCCCTGAAAATATTTGTGTGCTCTGAAATGAAAATGTTTTTAGCAATTAAATGAAACATGTAACCAAATTTGGTAATCTTTAAACTGCAACTCAGTCTGGGTTTCACTGCACTTTGGAGTTATTGCTAATTTTCTTACACATTCCAGCTTGTTGCATACAGCATATTTTCATCTTAAAATAAGCACCATTTATCTCCCTCCTGAACGACTCCAGTAATTACAAAGCCATCTAATTTATGTTGTTTACTGCCTTCTTTGGTGAAACAGACAAGCATTTTTTAATGACTTCTAAATTATTTTATTATTTTAGGATTCTTTAAGAAAAAGCCAGTTTTCTACTTCAAAGGGACCTCATTTAAGATGATGCCCCAAACTTCACCCTGCATAAATTCTTGCCTGTGGATTTTTCAACTGTGCTGTGGTTGCACATAAGTAGTTTGAGTTTCTGGGTTTTTTTCAATCAATTATTATTTGTGTTTACAAATTATGTCTTCAGCATTGAAAGCTCTGCAGAAAATCAGGAAGCGTTGGTTTCTGCATACATTACATTTCTCCCTCCCCGTGTTTTTATTCTTTATTGCTCCAGTCAGTGTGCCGAAGCATGACAGGAGCTCCACCTCGGCAAACTTCCAAGATGCGGAGGATACGCCTGGCAGATGTGTCCTGGAAGGGTCTGAGAGTCCAGGTGAGAGGCGTTTAAAGACAGCCACCAAGTATCAAGTGATAAATCTGGCACAGCTTTTGGGTCTGTAGAAAAAGCACATTGTAATGCTGTTTCCTTTTTAGCAGCTGCAATGTCAAATTAATGGTCACCTCCAGGGGTCACGGTGTGGAGCTGTTATCCTTTCCTCTTTCATCGGGAATTCAGGTCTTAGAAAGGATAAAGGCTTTATGACCAAAAAGAAAGCTGACACTACTAGTTCATTATAATTACTTTTGGACTACACTGCTTACTTAATATATGTACAATGTCTGACCCTTTGAAGGTAGCGTGAGATTATGAAAAATTAGAAGTACTGTATACACTGCAGCTGAATGCAGCAGTGGACACTCAAACACCGTATCTCTGGAGGAAAGCAAATTGGTGGCATTAAATAGCTTGATTCTTTCCTTTAAATCAGCTCACAATCATTATTTCATTTTAATGACTCTTAACATTGATTCAGCTAAATACAGGAACATCCATAAAGTGCATCCTTTTTGGTAACCGAAAGATTTATCTTCATGTAGTTTCATTATCTTTCTCGTTATGGAACATCTACGAAATTTATTAAATGAATCCCAAAAGGAAACAATTAAATATAAATTGTATCGAGTCACAGCTGATTAAAAACATTCTGTGTGACTAAATACTGAGATCTTTTAAGCAAACTGTGAGTTGACCCATATACGCTGCACACATAACCTGCACATAGTCCTCATTAGTGAAAGAGTTAAACATCTTTCTTCACTTGGTATTTTCCTTCCCTGCTTTATCTGCTTTCTCTGTACCCTCCCGCATCTTTGTGTGCTGATCCGTGTATCATATTTTTGATTCATCGTCTCTGCGGCCTGTCAGCTTAGTTAAGAGATTTCCAAATCTTGCAGCCTGTGCTGACAGGGGGCAGCTGCCAACAGTCCCCTGATCCTTCCCCAAGGAACACTGCTGAGATTTAATTTTCAGTCAAAGGGTGCAGTCTGAAATCCATGTCAGGTCCCCTAAGTCATCTCAGAACCCGGATAGGACCCATGTCTGGGGGATTATATTTCAGCACACTCCACTCTTCCAGGATTCCTTGGGAGTTCAACTACTGTCACATACCTGATTTGAAGTACATTCCCTTTTCATCTTTTCCAGAGAAATGAACACCAGTGTATGTTACAGTAATTGAAACCAATGAATTGTAGATCTCTATTCATTTTAAAGGCACATAGACTTGGGCTCCATGTTGTCCAGCAGAAACCAGCATGAGACTTAGAAAGAAATAGATAATCTGCTCAGAAAGGAGCCACGTTTGACAATATGTGGTGTTTAGTATCTCCTTCAGAAGCTGTCTGTAGTCCCCTTCAGCAACAATTATGGGCCAAAATATGGATTGTCCAAGATTTGATCAGCTTTGAAGTGAGGGAGGATTAAAGCAAGGTGGTACTGAAGTGTTCGGGGGAGAATTAATGTACCTTAAAGATAACACTAATTTTAACTTTAAATTAATTCTCTCTGGCAAAGTGTACCTGTTTGGATGGGAACTTATATACCCAGTTCTGCTCTCTGCATATCTGTATGAAGTAATGGGAAGAATAAAAGCCTATCAGGAGGTGAATATTGACTGGCAAAAATACATGTTGATAAAGCATCCAAACTTAAAAACTGAGTTCCAATCGGTCCATCTGACATCATTAAACTAGTAATAAACAATGAATTACTCTGGCTTTTGTTTCTGTCCATTCCTGCATTTTAAGACATCTTGTCTTATAGGTCTGAAAACCTCAGGAGATTTCACTACTGGTCTCACTGCTTTCCACTGAGAATTTGTGGCTTGGTTGTCATGGAGACATCGTATTTCTCCAAGAATTGCTCATATTGATCCGTGGACAGGCGTAAATGGCCAGGCGAATGTGAGGAGTAAAGGGGGTTGGGCAGTACTATAAAATGACCAGAGGTTATGGGTCGGAAATAAGCTCATAGCAAACACTTAGGTAAAGAGAAAGAAACAGTTTCATTTTGTTTCAGGATTTCGTTTTTGCACTTTATGCCATTGTCTTCTTTCACTATAGACTGAAAGAAACTTGTTAGTCACTTGTCATGTCAGATCTTTGGTGCTTGTCCTGACACAGCTGTCAGCCTTCCAGCTCTGTGCAGTTCAGGGACACACAACAAAGAGCTAGGAACATGAATTATTTATTGCTCCTTGTGCGGATGAAATTCTGTGATAAGAAATTAAGACACTTCTGACAGAAGTGCTTGTTTGAAAGGAAAGATTTGGTAACACAATACATTTACTTAAAGCTTACCATTTACTTTCAGCAGCAAACATTGAAACAATAATATGACATTCACTTGGCTATGATTTTCTCAGGTGCTTTAACTTTGAATCGTGGAACCTGAGAATGCTTGGGAGGTCAGCATTTGGTTTGGTGAAACCTGTGACTTTAGAATCTCTCTCACACATGTTCAAAGTCTGGGCAAACTTAAAAACTTAATTTATAAGTTTTTATTAATAAATCTATATCGAGTCTCTTGTGCTTCACTTACAAGATGTTGTCATAGGTGCAGAAGTGATGTTAAGAAATACATTTATTTTATTATCTCTTCTGATGAGGAAGACATGTATATGAAAATATCCCTGGAAGGAGTTCCACCTATTCCTAGAAAGGGTTCTTTATTACAACTTCTGCCGGATTCAGGAAGGCTGTAGAGCAGCCATTCACACATCTGTCTGTGTGTTGTGTTTTTCACTGGTGAAAGGTGCAGTCTCTGTCCTTGGCATTAGAATGAGCTTTATTTTCAAAGTGATCTTTGTTTTTAAAAATCACATGAAGCTTACTCTGTTTGTTTTACTTTCACATTTTCTGTGTCTGCTCATGTTCTCACTGCTCTGGGTGTGGGCCTCCAGCAATTGCAGGAGTCATATACTCAGATGAATAGCAGGAATCCATTTGACTACCCAAGACACCAATCCAAGATTTACCTGTGATTTCTTGTGTTCAATGTGTGATCTGAACTCCTCTTAGATAGGTAATGAAACCCCTCAACCTGCACTTTTCTCTTGGATAATTCACAGTAAACACTTTTCACATGTGATGGACACAGGTAAATATCAGACTGCCGTTTCTTGTCTAAGTGAAATGGATTTTAGTTGCTCCCTTCATGTGGCTACAGGCTGCCATTATCTGTGATAGTGGCTCATGTCTATTTTAGGCCCCACACAGAGGAGATGCTGGGCTTCTCTCCCAGATGCCTAATAGTAGGTTTATCACTGCCATTTTTCCCCACATGCTGAGGACTGCTCCTGTTTGACATGCAAAGCCTTGGCTTTTCCAACTTCTCTCTGCTCTGGCCTTGAACGTAATAAGCAGATAAGAATTGCAACAGTTTTCTGTAGAACTTGACTTTTAATCATATCAACCCCCCATAAAGAATTCACTGAAGAAAGCTTAAAGTGCTTCTTTCTTTCAGTAAATATTCCCAGCAGTTTTCCATTTTACCAGACAAATTTTCCACATTTAAGGAGACTGAGAAAGAGGCTGAAAGTGAGTGTCCATGGATGTGTTAGTTAGACTTTTAGGTCTGAGCTGTTCACCTGAGTTTTCTTGTACAAACAGTGGTAGAAATCTTACACCCCCAGATGCAGATCATGTTGGCCAAAGGGAGTTGCTTGAGATGGTTCCTAAGGGGATTGAAAACACTCTGAATTTTGTTAGTCAGAGTCTTAAGAGGATTGTAGCAAGACTAAACACAGCGTGAGGTGTCTTAGCTTTCATGTGTGGGGCAGTCCCACTAAGGAGGGTTCTGCAAGTGCAGCTCCTGTGGGAAAAAGGAATAGATTTGAGCTGAAGTCACAAGGAACAATGTAGACACAGATGCCTTTTCCCTCTTATTTTCCCCAGAAGACACATTGCAGTAGAGTAGGAAATAGACTATTACTTCACTTGGTAATAGAGGGAAACTGAGCCTCACTAATGGAAGATTGAATTTGAAGCTGTAGATGGAAAGTATTTTCCATCTTTTGGATAGAAACCACGTAAATGGTAAAAACCCTGTATGCTTATGGCCTTAAGTGTCAGACGGTCTCTGCCTGGTCCCTTCTGCAGCTCATGGTCTCTCCCATCCCTTCATTCCAAAGCCATTGCACATATTAAATTTTCTTTCTCTTTAATTTTTCACTTTTCAGGACAGAATGTAATTCTGGATGCCTAATAGATAGTAGGGAAAATCTGAGCAGTTTTGGCCATCTTGCTTAATTGCTTGTCCTGTTTAGACCTTGGCACAGAGATGGGAAAGGTCTCTGACTGTCCCTTAAATACGGACTGTGAGAGGCAGAACTGCAGCAAATTGAAATGAAAATGCATGAAGAACAGCAGACTCTTATTAGCCACACTGTGCTTAAAAATACAGCACTAAAAGTGTGATGATCTTGTTATCAGGCAAGTTAGAATTACTGCATCAAATATTCACTTACCAGCTCCAAGTTCCATCCACTGAAGAGTGTTTTTTAAATCAGCATTGTGCCACTTCTGTGGCTGTTGATCAGAACACAGGCAGAAGGTAAAAGGAAATATTCAGTAGATTTCCAGGTGCAAAGCACCCTAGAAAATGATGATTTTTTTGTTTGCATCCTGATGAAAAGCAGGAGGCAGTAAACGAGGACTGACTTGGGAATGGGGTGTTGGAGGCTGTTGCTGGTGAGGATGCCTGCAGCAGGAAGAGGATGCAGCCCACTGGTCACAGGCACTGGTGGCCCACGGACCGTGTATAAAATGTCAGTGCCCAGGAATTAGTCCAGAAAGAAGTTCTTGAATTTCCAACGCAGGCGTGGATGAGTTCATCATAATTTCCCTGCAGTAGATGTAGTGTCATGTCCTGTCAGTGCTCTGTGTTGCTAGAATCATGAGTCATGTGTTTTGGTATGATTTGTGATTTGTTTGTTTGCTTTCGGGTTTGGTTTTTTTAATAATGAGTTAAAAACTCTGTAAGAGTTCTGTAAACTCAGAAGATTGCATAATAATAATCAAGAAAATGTGTATGTCTCTGTGTCTATGATACAGACAGAAAGATCATAGATAATATGATAAATTTGCAAGATATTAATTAGACTGGGATAAAATAGTGTGTTCTGCTTTCTCAATGTTCATGTACTCATGAAAGGTGTGGTACCTGATTGAGCAGTGTTTCTAATACAAGTAATATTTAAAATTCAGGTTGTAAATATTACCATACAGCAAATTAAAAGAAATCGCAAAGGTAAAAATTGGTGATTGAAAGCTTTTCTGTGGAATTCTGGAAAGCCTTGACAGGATTATAATGTCTTATCAATGTGACTTATTACTTCTGTTTACAGCCATTGTAGGATTATTTCTGCTAAGAGAAAATAGATATAATTTGATGATTATTTTTCCAGAGGAAACATAAAAATACTTTTAATTTAAAATATAAATTACCTTTCTGCTGATCCACTGGAGTGTTTTCCTTTAAAACAAAAAAAAAAGAAATAGAAGACTGTGCAGGAGAAGAGTTTTGAGGAATGCCACACATTCTCTTGAGCTGTTTTGGATTCCACATTGCTTCTTGTGGTACATCAGTTACAATGTGAACGGCCTTCTGGAGGTAGATTTCGGGACCTTTTAACAGTAGCATGAGGGTGCTGAAAGCTTTTATTCCATTACAAAAATTATAGAGTTTGTTACTCCATAAAAAGACTGTAAAATAACATATATTTTAGTAACAAAGTCTCAGCTATTACCTCAAATTGTAAAATCATTAGGCCTCAAATTGTAAATCATTAAGAAATCATACATTTCCTTTCCAGATGACATGAAGCCACATCCCTGGATATCGAAGGTGTGCTCCTGTAAGGTGTGTTAGAAAGAACCTGCTGAGACGAAAGAATGAGAAGATGTAGAAGGACAGCCAAGAAATAGGACATGTGTGGTGTGGTAGACATGAAATGGTTTTCTGTGTTTATTATGGGACCTTTAACAATTCATTTTCAGAAGAAATACCTTCCATGAGATCAGCTTCTTTTGGCTGATTTATTGGCTTCAATTCACACTTCCATCACTAATAGATTTACATGTATTCAACCAAATTTGGGTAGTTTTGATATAGAAAATATCAACTCTTCATTTTTAGATGTCGTTCACTTGTTTATGTAGTGATCCCAAATCTTTACAACTTTGATTGCCGTTAAACAATTGTATCAATTTTAGTATTGTTTTACATACATCAAATTTAAATTTTTCTCTCTTCTTGCTTCTGACTTTTCTTATCAATAGCATTTTAACACTGAGCAAAACCAAATGGATTTCAAATAATTAGAATATTTGTTTTCACTGAAAAGAGAAATTCACAATTTGAATTAAACATGGAACATTTAGAAGTAACTAAAATACAAAGGATGTTCTGTGCACAGGAGAGGATGGGAAATTGATAACAAATCTGGTCGTGTCTAGGATGTAAATTTCCCTTTTCTCTAAGTACTGCCATTACCATCATCTGTAGAAATGCAGTACCAGTATGGAAGTGGAGAAGCCCATTGGAGTCCTCTTCTGAAATGGTGCACTTCATTGAATATCAGTTTGTGCTCATTGGGAAAAGCAGCTATACCTTTTTTTCTTTTTTTTAAAAAAATTATATCATTATATTTGTAGAATATGTGCAGCTGATTAGACCCATTCATCACCTGCTGTTCTGAGGGACTTGGGCTGGTGTGACAAATAATGGCTGCTCAGAGCAGTGAGCTCGCTTTCTGTATTGCCAAAAGCTGCAGCACTAGTGAAGGCAGAGATATTTGAGGATGTTCCTTGTGGATCTGTCCCTTATGGTGGAAATTCCGCTGTGATTTATCCCTTCTGATTGTCACGTTAGCCATAAGATGCCTTGACTAGGAGTGGAGATTTCTTCTGTGTGGAAAGATTCTCTGGTAATGAATCCCTTTCCTCCTCGTGGGGAAGTGTCGTGGCTGCAGGTGTGATAAAACCTGGTTGCTGTTGCCACAGTATGGTTTGAATGAAGACATGAAAGCTTCTTCCTTCTCTTCTTTAATAATCCGTGAGTCTGTGTCCCTCGGTGCAGCGTGTGGTCTTCAGGCACACTGGGTGGTGGAAGGGCATTGTGAGAAGTACCCCAGTTTTTATTCAGCTAAATAATATGTAATTCAAATTGGCTGCAATCCAGAGAAGATAAAGATAGTTAATGTTATTTTTCTGTGACTGTAAGTACCATGCAAAAAAATGGTGCCTTTGGGCAGAAAAGTCAATGGTTTTAACACATTTGGTATTTTTCAGAAACAACTTTTCTTGTTCGTGGAAGGCATTTTCCTATCTAAAGTGTATCTTTTGTTTATGCTTGGTTGTATTTGAATTATGGTGACTGAACATTGAGTGCTGTGGCTTCATTCTTGCATTTCTTGTGCTGGATGTGTGGAATAATATTGAGGTATTTATACTTAAACGCAGCTGAGAGCAGAACATGTCTTCAGCTGACATATATCCTCCTTTTGTGGCTGAATGAGAGTTGCAAACATCAAGAAGGTAAAAATAAAGTTGTAAATATGTCTACAGGAACTTAGTAGCCCCACAGGAACCTTGCAGACAGTAGAACAAATTACAAACAAAAGATGGGCCTGTCTCCCTCCTTTGCTCCCCTTCCATATAAACAGCCACATCCAGTTGTTGCAGCAAAGTCCATTCACAACAAGCATCACTGCTCTGCATCAGCATCTGCTCACTTGGGCCAGGATAACAAATCTTTTGAAAACACTTCCAGCTGGATATTTCAAAAGTGTTCATGGAGGTCTCATAGCTCAAGGAATTGGCAGTGTCCATAACACCCAGTACTGCTGGAGTAGCAATTACATTTGTGCAACATGATATTTGATTGCTTGTCTTTAATTCTGCAAAGCAGTGCACATCAGCAGCCCGCCAATACAGCCAGCCCTCTGGAATGGTTTGTGCAGTGATGATCGGTGTTTGGCACATGCTCGTGCGTGCTTTGTGCTAATTATCATTACAGGATCAGTAAGGTAAGGCAGGAACTTTTTTATTAGGTACATTTATTTCCCAGTAAAGCAAATACATTCCACTTGTCTTCTGGATGTCTTTCAAACAACCAACTTTGTAATATGTGCTCACAATGAACTCACTCAGAAAAATGTTTTTGCAAGAAAGTGACAATTTCAGAGCTGATTACAGAAATACAGATGAACTTCCCGCAATAGTTTCTTGTAAGCCAAACTGAAGAAGCATTTTATATGAGTGTGGTCTGATGTATCACTGCATTCATGCTTATGGAGATGGAGTTGACAACAAAGTCCCGAGGCAATTAAGAATATATTTTTCTATTGAGTTACTCTGAAGAAATCCTGTCAAAAGGAGTAGTATGCTAATATTTTTGAGTAGTTGTACAAATTTTAAATATGGGGTAAAAAAAATCATGAATACCTAAACTGCTTAAGGAGCATGGTGTTTTGGTTTGGCTTGGATTTTTATTCCATCCAGAAGTCATGGGGTCCAATGGCCTGTGTGGCTCAAGGTGGGGTTTCAAAGTCGGGGGGATTTCTCCCCCGTCCAACATCAGGCTTCTGTCTCCTCACTTATGTTTGCACAGCTGCTCGTATGCCCAGGCTGTGCCAAGGCAAGCACTGGCCTCAGGGCAAAGACCAGAGGAGGAGCAAGCAATGCAGAGTGGAAGTGTGGGACAGTTCACACAAAAGTGAGCATGAAATTGGAAGTTTAGGGTGCTCTATGCAGGGGTCTTACTTAAATACAGACTTTTGGCTTTCAAATCCAATAAGCATTTTTTACATTACATGCATAATTCATTATATTATTTTAAAAAAATTAAAAGGCACTTACTGCTTTAGTATAAGACCAAATCAAAACTCTTTGGCATCTCTTTTGTTTGAGGGATTTTGAGTTTTCCAAATAATTCATATTTGGTCTGAATGGTCATGCTGAATGGTCACTGACTTAGATTCCTGTCTGGAAACCTCCCTAAAGTTTGAACTGATCATTTATGTCTCCAAATCCAAACATTATGTTTTGAAATCTCTTGTGCCATTTACATACTTTAAATTTGATCATTGTAATAAACTGCTTCCATTTTGGGGTTGTATTTTGTGGAGTAATGCCTTTCCCCAATCCAATGAAAGATGCTCTGAAAGCAAAGTGGCATGGGACTTGAAATATATGTATATGAGATTCAGTGTTTGAAATAAAGAGATATTTTCACAAAACCACTGTGCAATGGGGCTACGAGCACCAAACAGCAGCAGCTTAGCGAGGGAAGCGGTTTTGCACGTCTGACTGAGCTGAGGGGTTGAAAATTCAGAGAAGAAGGGGCCAGGTTCATTAGGCAGCATTACCTCTGCCCAGGATTTTACTCCTTTGGACGGAGCAAGTCCTCTGAAGGCAGAGTAGGACCGTGAGCTCCAGCACAGATCCCAGAGTCACTGTGCCAATGCTGAGTAGCTTTGCACCCACATCCATGGTGGGGGATCTGTGAAGACAAAGTCCTGCTTCCTGCAATGGGTGTTTCTGCTGCGTTTTGCAGGCCATTCTTCTTGCATGAGAAAAGGATGCAGAGGAATTTCAAGGACTGGTCTTCCCCTTTTTCCTTCCTCATGGAATATGTAGTCTGAACTGCTAGACAAAGATCTTAGCATTACTGTTAGCATTTGAGTTGGGCTGTCGTTTGAATTCATAGATCCCCAAAGTGAAAATTCATCAATCTTACTTTTGGAGAAGTAGTTCTGACGTTGGATGTAACATAAAATTCACACAATAACCCAAGATTGTCTTGCTGGGGTCCATGGGAAGTTCGTTTCTCGAATGACACCTGCTGGAAAGTCTAAAGTGTGTCTGAGAGCTGTGCTGTGGGACAGAGGCAGGGCACAGCAGGAACGCCTTCCCCGTGTTCCAGTGGATGTGGCTGTGATGGGTGAGTACAAGCAGAGCTGGGAAGGTGAAGCAGTGTGAGTTGCTAAACGGTGTTGAAGATTATGAAAGTTAACAAACATCTGCAGAGTTCTTTTAGAGCAGACTGTGCATTTGAAAAAAATTCTTAACAATACAAACTTAATTACATTTATCTTTTTGTTTCATGTATTTCAAGAAGGTTTAACTTCAGAATAGAGTTGTGCAGCCTGAATTTACATTGTGTCATGCAAATATAGCAATAAAAACTGGTTCTCTTCCTCTGCAACACTCTCAATAAGTTGTGAAAAATAGCATCACTGGAGTAACTAGTATGTGTAGGTATTATATGTTGTTTCATTAAGTACATTAATCCCTCCAGTTTTGCATCAAC
>VZTA01029663.1:55174-159828 GCA_013398855.1 Mohoua ochrocephala
GAATAATACTCATCAGAAAAATATCCAACACTAGTGAAATAGTGATACTTTCCTTATTTATTCTCAAATTTCATCTAAACAATGTGTGATCTTTCTGATAATAAGAATGTGAGGAAGTCATGCCCTAAATCGTCATGAATTTTCCACGCAGAAACTTGGGGTAATAAAAGATTCTGTTCAGTTTCAGAGCTGTATTTTCTATCATGACACTGAACTGCAGACTTACAGCTCTGCCCAGTAAATGTAAGATACAGATTTTTGTTGTTTGTTTTGGTTTATAGTCTTCCTGCCATGTAGATGGCAGCAGCACTCAAGCCTTGAAATGCACTCCCGCTTTTTCTTGAGTTTGTTCGAAAAAAACATGTTTAAGAATATTATTGCTGAGACTGAACTGAAAGCCTGATTACTTTAAAGATGGATATCAGTTTAGTAACGTGTGTGTCTAAAGCTTTTAACTTCATAATGTCAGTGTTTAAAAGACTGTAAGTCATATCGTCTGTATTAATATAGTTGCCAGTATTTTTTTTTCTACATTTTGACTTTTTTTTCCTATAAATTAAATTTCTGGAATCCTTCCTATGCCCTAGGTTGCAAGACACACAGCATGTTTTTGAAAGTTCAAAATTGTATTTCTTTGCAGAATGAGCAGCAGCCTGGGCAGGAGAGCTCTTGACTGTGGACATCCTGGTCAGAGGTACAAAGAGGAAGGACAGAGAAAGGTAGAGAGATACACATTGTAGGATTTTGTGCTACAGGTTCTACTAATCGCAGTGCTTTATAGAAAGTATCATGAGTTATCCTGGGAAAAAAACATTTTGAAGGTCCAAATATCTTTATCTTTGCATAGTGTAGAACTGTCTGCACTGACATTTACTTTGGCTAAAAAGTAGAGAGAGATTTCGAAAGAGAAGCAACAAAACTGAGACCCAGAATCAAAGCTGTCTAGCAGCCTTAGTCTCTGCAGCATTATGAAACCTCTGGGAGACTTTGTGGGATCATCTCCAGGCCTCAGAGGTAAAAGCAGGTGTTGCACGTGAAACTGTGCAGAGAGGGAAGAACTAGCACAAGAAAGCATAATGATGGTAGTGCTTTGAACTAGAAGATGCCATTTAAATGCTGGGGGCAAACAGTTGTGTTCTAGTGAGCTGCCATACAAGGTACACCAGCACTAGCTCCCTCAACACTTCTAAACCAGTAGGATTCCACAGGATCATGTCTGAGGATGCATTGGGTGGAGGTTTGATCCACATTGACTATGGAATCAGCCAAGGTAGCTGGGAAAGTGGGCAGACTGTGGCACTGAGCCATCCTCGTCCAGCTGCTGCAGCTGCAGATCTGGGCAGGTCTGTTCTAACCCTCTGCAGAAGCTGGGAGAGAAATGGGAACCGATGTCCCTCTGATGCCCTTGCTGTGTGGTGTGAAACAGAAACCCTTGGCACAGGGTTTCATCCAGCTGTGCCAGGCAGTCTGCAGAGGCCAGGATTCCAGTGGGAGGGTCTGTCACAGCTTCACGCTGCACTCAGTGGGTGGGCTCTGACCAAACTGTCCTCTAATGTCTAATGGGGCTATGACCAAAAACGTGTTGCAGATGCCGTGATACGTGTCCTGGAGCGACAGGGCTCCTCAACTGCTGCTTCAGGCGAAGGACTTACAAAGGGAAAGCAGGAATTCTTGCCTGATGAAATGTGTGACAAACAGTAAAAGTAGATGAGTGATGAGAAAAGAGCAGCAACTGGACACGTGTTGCATCAAAGCCCTGGGACAGCCAGCTTTTGTCTCTCCTGTATGTGTTGAGTACAATGCATTGGACGTTGGTAATGGGAAAAGCACTTCCCTTCTCAAATGTCTTCCAGACTAATGCATGCTGAGAGCAAATATATTTTTGCTGCTTTTAGGATATGTTTTGGAGATTTGATGGGTTTTACTTCTCACTTCATAGCATCCATTAAATCAATCTTAGATTTCATTCCAGTGAGCAGATATTTGTCAAAAAGCTGCTTCAAGGTCTCCCAAATCCACTTCTTCTTTCCTATATTTTCAAAATTATGCCGCTGTTTAACTGATAAAAAATATCTTTTCACCTTCCCTCTACCTCACTGGTAATATACTCAGTATAGTTATGGGAGAGTTCTATGCATTGCAACCAAGCATACATTTAGAACTCATATTAGTGCTGGTTATTATGACTTTAATGAAAATATATTTTAAAAGCTCCTAGGAACTTAAAGTAACTGTCTCTGTGTTAGTGTTATCTCTGCGCAGTATGTTGGAGAAGTTTTGTAAGGATGTATAAAGGGATGGTGTTTTGTGAGTTAAGTACAAAAGAAAAATGCCATAATAAAAATATTGGTAGATTTTCATTATCCCTGCCCAAACTTTCTAGGCTTAAGCAGCAAAATCACCTGAGAAATACAATGTAGAAACTCCTAGAACTACCAAACAGGCTTTCCTTAGAG
Organism: Mohoua ochrocephala; assembly: GCA_013398855.1. Lineage (NCBI taxonomy): Eukaryota > Metazoa > Chordata > Aves > Passeriformes > Acanthizidae > Mohoua > Mohoua ochrocephala. The sequence goes on from VZTA01029663.1 coordinate 57,631, forward strand.
ATATTTTTGCAGAATCACTTTGGAGTGTAACTTCTCCTTAGGAACTTGAGATTTGCAGCAATAACATTTCAAGCTTTTAAAGAAAGTGATGAACAATTTTAATGGATTGGATACTGAGAAAATATCAGAGAAGACATCACAAGCAAAGACTCATTCCAGGCACTCTTTCTTATATTTGTTGCTTTGGTTATACAAAGTGACAGCCCAATGAATCACTGGGTGGTCTTTTGGCCTGACAATTTGGGTATTGTCCAAGCAATTAACAGGCAGGCAGCCAGTTGCAGTGGCTAGTGATTAAATTACAGAGGGTTTTTGGTGGTTTCCATAAAGAAATCTCTGGGAAGTGTTAGATGGATCTACCACCCGTCACATGACGAGCATGTGTCCTACTCTGTGTACATGTTTATTCGACTAAATACTTGAAAATATTACTTCACTTGAAAAGAGTTGATATTTGAAAGACATTCCAGGCTTTTGGTTTCTCCTGTCTCCTCACATGTGTGTGAGGAGAATTTATGATACTGTTGGAGTAAACCTTAAGCTTTGTATGGTTTTTTTGGATTAGATTTCAGAAATGTCTTTTCTCATATCTTAAGTCACATGTCTGACTAACTGTGTAAGTACTTCACAGGTTTCATTCTAGATGTTTCATTTAAAAATGCCTTCTCTTATATAAGTCCTTTAAGCAGATATAATTGATGTTAATGTTTTACTTAGCCCTTGGAACATGCAGCATCCTGTGATACTCCCCTTTTTTACAACACCCAAATCTATAGATTCTCTTCTCTCTTCCTGCTATTTGGCTGTTTGGTTTTTCCTGTGTGTAGGAAAAATCTGTCACACTCTTTCCAGAATTTTGAGTTTTTTCTTCCTCCCATGATAGCCAGTGGTTAAACTTCCACAGGGCGAGAACAAGGCAAAAGCAGCAAAAAGGAAAAATAAGAAAAAAACTCTATTAACTAGAGTAAATATACCAGCATGGTCAAATTATGATCACAGTGGCCTCCAAGCTGCACTCTGATCTTTTATGATAATTCTGAACAGTGCTCTGAAGGTAGGTGTAAATGTCAACAGTCTGGGAAGACTGGGAATTTCTGGGAATTTGCGTAGGATACGTACAGCCATAACTACAGTCCTGCAGGTGTTAGGCACAGTGCCCATGGCACTGAGCTCACGTGGCATTTTTGAAAGGGGTATGGGACTGTAAAAGGAATCTCACCAACATTAAGTTTTCCTTAGCACTGAGCCTTTTTCCAGGGGGGAATTTTTCTGGATTAGCCAGGAAGGTGCCCTTGCTGGCTAGCAGGAAGGAGAGGAGGTAGTTTTGTACATTTTAATGCTTGTACAGCTTCTGTGGTAAAAGACATTGGAAATAGGAGGGAAGCTTTCGTGCCTTCCTTAGAGATAGACCCAGCTCCCTTCCACACAAAGGTTTTAATAAAAGGAATCCTCACTGTAGATTCCTCCTATACTTATCCAGTATTCAGTCCTGGACCACATCCTCCAGCAGCTTTTATTCAGCCAAAGCTGCTTCCAAAAGGGCTCAGGGGCATCACTCGGTCAGCAGCAATCAGTGGGTTAATACAGCCTGGCTTCTGCCTCCCTCAGATGTTCAGGAGAAGATAATGAGGCAGGGATAGAGCCTGCAGGTTAATGAGATACCCCAACTGGAAGACAGAAATCTGAGAGGAGAGGCTTGGGAGGCAGAAGAGGAAGGGGAAATGTGAGTGTCTTTATATTCAGGTGTTACTCAGTTGAGAGAATTGCTGGGGCAGGATTGTTTTCCAGTACTATAAAGACCATTTGATCTTTAGTTAGTGCACTGCTGAAATTACTCATCTACCTGGCAAAAGCCATCTGCCTTTTACACTCCTGTTAAAATCAATACTGAACTACATTTGGAGCTCTGTTATGCTAAAAAGAAGTGCCCCCCTCCCAACCCTAAACAATACACCAAAATCCAAAGGCGCTCCTGTTAGGATAAACACTGGAATCCCTCTAACAAATTCCAATCAGTGCTTGGGTAAGCATTGTTAGAAACATCTGTCATGCATTTAAATAAAATCTATTAATAAAATGAATGAGTAGAACTTAGACAAGTATAGAGAGGTAATACAGTAAAATAAATGGCCATACTACAGGGAGCTGTTGCACTATGCTGTTTGGAATATCGTCATGAAAGCAGCTTACCTTTCAGCTGAGTCTTTTCAATAATCCTGGGCTGTAAATGATGCAGCCATGTAAATAACTCTGACAGTTGCACTTTGACCATGTAATATGAAAAATAGCTTGTTCTCTGTAATCACATTGTCAAAAAATTCCTCCTTCTTATCAGTATGCGACCTCCTGCTACAGACAAGCAGAATACAGAACAATCTGCGCAGTCTGCAGCGTTCAAGATACTATTCTTACTGTTATTATCAGCAATGAGGATTATCTCTAAATGCTCAACAGTAAATCCAGAGGAATAAATGGGAACATTTTTCCTAAGTGGTGTATAACAATACCTGACATTTATATAGCACCTTTCATCTGTAAGAATCCCAAAGTGCTTTACAAAGTCTGCTGGGATCACTTCACCCACCACTGAAATGTAGCTATCTCTACGGTGAAATTCAGCTTCTATTCCACACCACTGCCATTGCACAACCGTGGCTTTGAAAAAAGTGACAGCCGAGTGAAACGCATTGAACTGTTCCTGTGAAAGCCATCACGGGGTCCTCTGTGGCAGTCCACGGCTAAAACTTTGCAGTGGCATCCAGAGGAAAAAGCAGCACGTATTTCATCCTCCTCTGCCCTCAGACACTTCCTTCCCAGCAAGAGCACTTCTGTTCTCTTTCTGCTCTCAGAGATATCAGTTGAAATGCTACCAAGGAGTGAAATTCTGCTAATGAAATCACACTAGTAAACCTGCGTGTCTGGAGTTATCTTTAGAAAGTAAGTAGTAATGAAAATAAAATGCTTAAAATTTTATAGGACAAAAATGGGCGTAACTAATCTATAACTGTGCTTCTCTGACAACCTTGGTCTATTGAGCCCAACACTGTGTAATTAAGTACTAATCTACTTTTCCTTATGAGGTATTTATATTCTTTTTCATGGTTTTAGTACTCTAGCTGTGTGTTTATATGAGCAGGCATGACTGGGCCCTCGCTCTAAGTTGAGTGTAGAAACAGATGCTGTATTTGTACTGGCAAATAAGAGTGAGGTAACATTCTCAGGTATGGAAAATTACATAAATTGATAAAATGATGGAACGATTTCCATGCTCTTGATCTGCAACAACTAATTCACTCCTTGATGACTGTGCCTGATAGGAAGCGTTTGAACATGTCCGTGCTTTTCTGGAGGGTAAAGTAATTTTTCTCTCAAACTTACTTTCAGTTCTACTGGCAGTTGGCTTTATTGCCAGAAAACTCTCTGAGGGACATTTAGTTGCTATTACAGAAATATATACACAAAGGGTATGCACAGAATGATGGAATGTACATCAACCATAGTATTTGCGCATTCCTGAATGTGATAAAAGTCAGTATAAAAGTGGATTGAATCCTCTTCGAGAGAAATGCATGCTATGCAATATGAGTAATCTTGAAAGTGCTCTACCAATATTAATCAAATCATGGAGCTGAAAATACATGTTCTTGCTAGAGTTTCCTATTACATTTTCATCTCACAGAAGGATGGGAGTAAGCCCAGCAAGGAGATCTGAACCCTGCTGAATTTTGGAGAGCTTAGCTCTTGCTGCTGGTATAGATTTGATCTCTCCAGCTCAGGTTTATGTCTGTAATATGTCACTTTAAAAAAATCAAGGTCCCATTTGGGTTCACTCCACTGCAGTGTCACTACTTTATCTTATATTTCATCTCCTCTGTGGTCTTGGCTCTTCTTTGGCAAAATGTGAGTTCCTTTCCTTTTAAACCTGGGGAAGCATTGGACATGTGTCACCGGTGAACTACGGCGTGTGGGGGGAAATTAGCTAAGTAGACAGAACCACTTTACTGCTGAGAATAGAGTGGTCTCTGCTCTTCCTCAGCTACAGACAAGAAAGAGAATCAAGAGTGTTTCAGAAGTTACTGACCTTTTGAAACTCAGCTGTTATATTTCTTTAATGGAAGAAATGCAGGTAAACCGATTCACATAATTTGTCATTATATTAAGAGATTACATGTCATTTTCCTTCTCCTAAGAAGCTGCACTGTACTTTTGAAATAAACTGTAGAGTGAAGCCTAAAGAAGCAGCAGTAACTGTGAATCTACTACAAGATATTCTGAGTGGCATCTTAAGAATGCAGGGTGTGAATAGACTATCAGCGTTTATCCTGCACATAAATCCAGAAAATCCTATGGCCAGAGAGACAAAATTTTACATGCTTATGATGAATGTCTGGTTTATGAAACTTTTATGTAAAGGTGTAAAATATCTCCTATTAGAGATGCTAAATTAAAATGTTTACTAGGTTTTTTAAATGCATTAAAATTTAAAGTTGCAAATTTATATTAAGAACATCACATTTATTTGCTGTGACCCCACTAAAACAGGTTTACTGATTCCAAAGTATTTTGAGTCAAGCCTTGTATATATGTACATCACATGTATGTGTAGGTATTTATTTGTATCCACTGCTGTATATTCCATATTGAGTCCTATTTTAATAGTGAACTAAAATTGCAGTGACATTAGGAAATGTCAGCTCTAGGGCTGCAGAAAGGATGGCTGTGGCAGTGCTTGGCTCTTCCCTCTGCATGTGTGTATTGCACACCAATCTTTATGTGTATTAGCCCATGTCCGTTCATAGTCAGCGCTATCGCCTCATCAAACTCTTCCATACTTTCATATACACACACACACGTTTAGCACTCGTAGAGGTATTCTAAAGATAAATGTGTCTCATTTTGGTCCTGACAATCAGACCACAACAATACAATTGATAGACTTGGCTTCACATTTGAAATGTTAACCCATTATGAGGCAGGTCTTAGCAAACATGCCAACAAACAAAAGACAGGAGAACCTTACCACTTATTTCCCCTGCCTTCAAAGACCTCATCTTTCAGGCTGAAATTTACAATGATGCTTTTTATATTTCATTATTATTTGACTACTGCATCTTCAGTAAAAGCCGTATCCTCCTTAAATTTCCCAAGTTTTTTTCCTTTAGTTGACAGACAGTTGCTAATCACATGTATAATACCCTGAGCAAATTTCAGGCCATGGGGGGATAGGATGGCTCCCTGCATATTTTACCCCGTTCCGTCCGTATTTTTTCCAGTTTATGTGACAGTCTGCTTGCATTTGTGAATGAATGCTATGATGTAAATTGACTGTGTTAAGAAGAGGGATGATGTGAATGTTAAGCCTTTAAACATAAATGGTGAAGTTAAACTGAGGCTTTCAAATTCACACATACAAGGACAGCGTTTACTGCTCTCTCTGCCTGCTTTGAAGCTCTCAGAAAAGAATCTGCTGAGCACACACAGTCAAATACCGTTTATACCAGTCCTGGGCAGGTGTTTTGCATTTGCCTGGCAGGCAGGATAGGGCAGCATCTCTCCTCTGAATGCTGTGCTGGGCTCTGCTGGCGACGTCTCTGCCGCTGAGCACAGGGGTATCCGAGTTTTTAGCCACTCTATAGCAGTGACATGAGAGCTCCAGGGAGATTCTTTTGAGAAGAATCCTCCACTCCTGAAGCTGGATTCCAAGTTTTCAAGTTTTGGCGTATGGATTTTAATCTCTGAGTTGCCTTAACAGAAAGCAAATTCCGTAACTTCCTCTGCAAGGTCTGTTTGACTTTGCTGGAGGAAGAACGCTTGTTCAAAGCCAGCCTGGCAATCATCATTCATCACCCTGTCAGTCACACGCAGATACCAGGGTACCTTCAACAAACGTTCTGTATTCTAACCCCTAGCTTGGTTATTAGAGTTTCCCACAAAGTTCCAGTAGTCATAGGACATTTTTGAACTTTATGGGATTTATATTAACTCGTAGCAATCTTTGCAAGGTTGCCAGAAGGTGTAAAGAAACTAATGATTAACTAGATTCTTCTTAGTAATTTAGAAATATTGATGAGTGCTGGTTCAAGTGGTTGCTACCAGCAGTGTATTGCCTGCAATGCTTGACTCCTGAAAAGATGGAAGTCTTCTAAACTCGACACAATCTTACTTTTCCTTTTTTCGTGTTTTAATGTGCAAATTACTTCTGTTATTGTATCTCTGATAAAATTCATTTTCAGCAGCTGCTGATGTATTTAAATCCTGCCAAAGACAGTCATCAGCTCTAGAGTCCTGTGTCTAAAGCAGATGCAACAGTGTCCTCAAAACCTATTGTGAACAAAATAATTCTCTTGAATAATGAAAAAGTATTTTACTTCGTATCTGAGACCATATGAATTAATTTCAGGACCAGTTAATAGGATGTATTAATAGGTGTGTAGGTTACCTTAAACTATAGACTCAGTCTTATTTTGGACTATGAAGAGAAGTTGAAAAACATTTCGACTTTGTTCAAACACTGTCTTGTGTACAGTTCAGGAAAAAGTACCTATCTGATAACGACAGTACCACGTGCAGCTTTTCCCAGAGAAGGCTGTTTGCTTAAGGCCTGAAGCAAGGGTCAGTTTTGAAGAAAACTTGACAAGGACAATTTCTTACTTACCTTTACCGGCAGACAAAGCACAATAATAATAATGATGAGTGGTTGCATTCCAAGCATTTCACTCACCTGAAACACCGCAGAGCAATTTATTTGTATTTGTTTTTTGCTCTCACCATAGCATTACACAGCTAGCTGGGATTTCAAAAGCAACCCAAGAAATAAAGCATTCAGCTCTCTGAAAGAGCTGCTGAACTGCCTGAAGTCTGTTCATTCATCCACAGCAATGCTGGCTTTTTTCTGAGGCCCTGTGCTTAGGAGTGGGAGGACCACACTCCCGACACTTCCCTGCATCACTCCTCTCTCTGCAATATTGTCACATGCATGGGGCACTTTGTGGAACTATAAATGAGATTCCTTTTTTCTTCTTACCTAGAAAGGCTCTGTCAATCCTGTAGAGCAATTTTGCTCTTTAATCCATCTCACTCCTCTTTTCCCAAGATATAAACCCTCGTGTTCCTCTGCCTTTTGCAGCTTTCACTCAGCTGTGATGTCTGAGGGATATGTGAGGTCCTTTCCCCTCTGCTCGCTGAGGCACCAGCACAGAACTGACTGCTCCCTTGAAGTCTCACCACTGGCCAGAGAGTGATTTTCCTCTGATACCCGGCCCCGATCAGTACATGGTACTGGGAACAAATGCTTCGTCCTTACCTGTTCACTCTCCGTGCCCTGTTAGTTCTGAACTACAAATACAAGAGGTCAGTGTTTCCTGATCAGCTTTTTCACGGATATTCAAAATAGCTAAAACATAAAGGGGACATTTATTTAGCTCTAGAAAATCTGCTCGTAAGTGTTTTGGGTTGAGGCAAAGTATTTTTCCCTTGCTTGTAGAGCTCTCTAATCAGGATCACGTTCTTGTCCAAAACACTGAAGTACCATCCTTGCAAGATCTGGCATTACTGCATTTTTCTGCCATATATTCTAACGAAGACAGTTCTGCATCATAAGTTTAGACCTTTACCTGTAGCTGGACAAGCAGCCCTGGAGGGTAGTTGTCTGCTTTTGGGAAGGAACAAAGATTGTCAGAGGTCCCTAACTCATCTCTTGTCCCATTAAGGCAGAAAGGTGCAGTATTTCAATGTACTTTGCTTCCAGTATGTGTTTTTTTCACACATCAGACGCTAAAATCTTTCCATGGATTAAACCTTTTTATATGGCAAGCTTGTGTGTCCATCTGACTCCCCCTCTGGTTTTGAGCTGTGGGTCAGTTTTTCCATGATGCCCTTTGAAAGATGGAGGTATCAGTTGAGCAAACCAGAGCAGGCAGTTTCCTGTAATCATCTGCGCCATCATCTGTGCTGGATCATGGCAGCAGCTGATCAATAGAGGAGTATTTAAATATGTTAGAGCCTGAATCTGATATTCTACATGTTTAACTGCATAAACAGATCAATGGGACGGGATTGATCTGCATTGATATTTGGCAGTTTTCAAATACAATTAAACCACATTTGGAGTACTGAAAGCACTTGAAATAAACAACTGGGCACTATTTATAATTTAAAGAGCTACTCAAAAAATTTAATAGATCAAGTGGTTGTTTCAACAATGCCAGTGTCAAGGGAAAACTTGAAATCCATATGCTGTATATAAATAGCAAACTGAAATTGATGGCAAACTGAAATTCAGTGTGTTCTTTAGCACATACTACTATATACAAATATTTCCGTATTTATGAGATAAGGATATGCAATTAAATTGTCATTAACAGATATAGATGAATGATTGTGCCTGAGCAGAATCTGGGACTGGAATTATTGGACGTGCTGTTGATAAAAAGGCAGCCTTACCTTTCTCAGGCCCCTAAAACAGTGGAAGTCAAGAGTTACCCCGCGAGTTTTTGGTTTTGCTGATCCCTGTTGGCTGTGTTCTCATTGTGTCTGCCAGGTTCCAGCAATTCCCTGCATTCCCTGTGTGCTGACACCTGGCACCTCCATTGCTCCTTCTGAGAGCCTGGCACCAGCAGTGTTTAGACTACCATCAAAACCTGTTTGCTCAAGTAGTGACAGTCTAGGAACGTCCTCGGGTTGCCCTCGAGGGTGATGTCATTGTCACCACAAAGGCACATCAGATGGCTAAAGGCTGCTCAGGGTGTTTGACTCATTGACCTGCACAGTGAATAGATAGTGGTGGTCATAGAAAGAACCAGTGCCCACAAGTTTCAAGACTGGGCGGTTCAAGAGAACCACACCAAAGCTGACCAGAAATTCATTTTGGGAAATGAGATTTATTTGCCTTTCTGGCCTCCCTCTGGGCAGTTTTACACAGCAACACAGGTGCAGTTGTAATGAAACCTACTGAGGGAGCTGAGGTCCTAGGCCAGAACATAAACGGTGATTAGGAGGGTTACTTTCTAGAGAATTCTTTGCAAAGAAAGGCTTATGGTTCAAATCAATTTGAAATACATAAAGGAAACATGGATCTTTAAGACTCCCCTCAGCTATAAACTCAGAGCACTGCTGTAAACCCCAGGTTCTGTTAAGACATAGACTTGATTCATGACAAGGACACTGAATGTCAGCTCAGCAGTACATTTACCAGACAACTCCAGGGTGGGCATGGGGAAATGTAATTTTGCACTTTTACTGACAACATTCTGAAACACAGCTAAACAGCAGCAATGTGGGCTTTTTTCACAGGCATTTTGAAAACAATCCACTGTGTTTTTCCTAAGGTCCTTATCCTGAAAAGTTAGGAAAGTGATTTCCATGTGTACCATTTCCTTAATGCAGTGCCAGTGTCAAAAATCAAGGCTTTACTGCTGATATGGATTGTGAAGAGGAAACTATAGCAAGTTCCTTTTGCACAGGGAGGGCTGTTTTAACAGCATGAAGACAGTAGGGCTTCCAGTATATGTCTGTCAGAGTTGGGACACTGCAGTCCCTGACTCTTCAAACCTTCCCAAACCCCTCCCAGCTTCAGGAGGGCTCTGAATGTGCCTATGAGTGTGAACCCTTTCTGCTGAAAGCACACGCGCATCATTCCCACGGGAACTGCTTTTTCTGTGAATGATATTAGCGATGCTTTCACCTGAGAGGCTGTTGCAGGGTGAGATTCAGAGGTTGTATTCAATATTCAGCTCTGCGTTGTTCCAGTGGCCGTGGACCATTCTGCTGCCAGTCTGTGTTGCCAGAGCAGCACAGTGAAAATTGTAGAGGAGAAATACTTTGGCATTTTACCTGAAGAGACGTGGTGATGACTTATAGTGCACCCTGAACAATATTTCTTCCCTGCGCTTTATCTGGACCAATAAATGCTTATGCTTCTGGATGCAGGAAGAGCTGTTTGTTCTCCTCAGCTGACAACCCATTAAAAAGAAAATAAAGTAAACATATCAGAATTAGTCCCCTAAAGCTTCCATCAAGCCTTCTGCCATGAGCACTTTGCCGCTGTTTTTGTTTTTTTCCATTGCCAGCTTTTGGCACTCAGGGGCAATCTATCTTTGGGAGAGAGAATGGAATCGCTCTCCTTCCCCAGGATGTATGATCCAAGAGCTAAAAACAGAGGCTCTCCAGAACAATATCAGAGGGTTGCATAACAAATGAGTAGCCAAAATTGTTGAAGAAATCTTCTTTGGGTGTCAAGCAGTACAATACCCTTAAGAAAAAAATACAAAATCTTACGGGAAGCAATTATGAGATAACTAATTAAAAGTTATTTCCTTACCCCTTGCAGTAGTGGTCAGTTTAAATACTGAACCTGTGGCAATTTCTCCAAGGAAATACCTCAATTTTGATTATATGTCCTAAAAGCAGCATTCAAGTTTTCTTGTTTATCATCAGAAGGTAAAGAAGAAAGAAGCGTCACCAGGACAAAACAAATCCACAAGGTGCCGTGTCACCTGAATCTTTCTGTAAGGACTGTCAGGCACTGGGCTTTAGGACCTACTGGAAATGCAAACTCTAACAGCTTTCAGGCAAGCCCTTGTTTTCAGCTGATCATTACCAGTTCTGACCTTTTAAATCTTCTGCTGCTAAGGGAGAATGTGGTCTTTACAGAAAAGCTGTTCTGTATTCCATTCATAGACAATGGAGAACTTAACTATATTTACTGGTATTTAACATATGGAGCATATTTGCCTGGAAGGTAGATGAAATCTCCTGCATTTAAGATCAAATCAATTTGACTTTAAGGTCACATTTGCAGAAGTCAATGTTCCGTAAAATCAAAGAAGAGCTTAATTCAACTATTTTTTCTCTGTCAATCAACTGCGTAGTTGCACAGAGCGGAGTTGTGCGAGCCTTCCTCCCTCAAGGAAACCTTGCACTCACAAACGTTGGGACGCAGAGCTTCAGCAGGACTTGGATCTCACTCACCTGAGTGGAGCTGTGAGTGTTCAGGTCCCAATAAACCTCCTGTTCTTAATTCTTACTCCCACAAAGAGTCTCGGTCGTGCCTCTAAGACTCCTCACACGAGTCTCTCACCTGCTTAAAGGGAGGCTCTCAGGACCAAACCTCTTGTCTTCAGATGAGATGTATCCAATTTGGAACATCTAATTCATGTGCTTCCAGGACTAAATGGAGAAAATAGGCTGCTGTGATTTCAAGGTGAAAGTGTGTGTATCTTCATTCATAAGCAAGTGCTGCTACTTCAAAGGAGAAGAGATTTGCAGGAATCAATGATCTGCAATATCTTTTTGCTTAAAGTGTAATTGCCATCTAAGAGCAATGAGGGATTTTGCTACTGCAGAGGTCTGGGAAACACAAGCCCAAAATACAACTTTCTGGTTGGGAGATTTCTAATATTGGAACGTTGTCTCTGAATGCTACTAACCCACAGCCTTTTCCCCTGGAAATTTAAACAGCAGAGGAGAGAATAGGAGCTGCTGTTGATTTCTTCGTCTGCTTTCCCTGAGAATGTCTGATGAAGCAGGTCTGAAAATGGCATTTATGTTGTTAATAAAAATATTTTTGTCTTTATTTTTAAATGAAAGTATTGATTACTTAGCCTTGATGAAATAATGAATAGACATAGTCAAAGTGCAGTGGGGGAAAAAAAAAAAAAAGCAGTATTAATTGCTCCCTTGTGGTATAAAAGATTTTATTTCATTTTTTAACATAATGGAAACAACAGCAGAAAAACAGTGCAGAAAAGTGGGGGAAATTCAGAAATGCTTATTTAATGGATTTTTAATTGACATTATTCACAGCCCACCTGGGATGGTCAATTGGAATACATCTAGCAGCATTTTCTGTTCTGATGAAAATTTGTCAGCTATTTAGCAAATGAGTTTGAATGATAAAATAGACCAGGAAAAAACAGTATTATCACCAGCCCGTTACTAACAGATTTCAGGAAAAGTTAACAGAAGTATCTTTCTGGTTGCTGTTGTTTAGATCTTAGTAAACACATGGCAAACTGTAAACATCTCTGTTGTGTAAACATAACTGTTGCTTGTTTGTTGAGGTTTCTTACTAGATAAAATAACTTTTTATAGAAGGGAAGCCACTGTTTGAACACATTTTGGTAAGATGTCTTGATAAACATTTCTGAAAACCAGTGATATCTTCAAATAATATTTGCAGGAAATAAAGTAATGAGAAATTTTGAAAGGAAAGGGGAGGGATTTTTTTTTCTGTATGACGCACCATGTATTTGTAAACATTTCCAAGCCAATCCTTCTTCATTCCTGGCTGTGCCATATCTTTCACAAAAATAAAGATTGCACTTGTATTTATAACAGCCATTGCTAAGCTAGCATTCATAAGACATCTTCTCTCATATTGCTGAGTTGACAATCCACTCTTCCCTTCTCTGTGGCTGCTGGGATTTGAATCTGTGCTTCCATGCAGACTCTCAGGACAAATTCACCTCTGATGTAAATGTGCTCAGTTCCACTGAAGTCAGACGAGTCGCTTTCTCTTGCACCAAGGCTTAATTTGATCCTCGATGTTCAGATCACTAAGCTTTCCCCTCTGGCCTAGCAGTTCTCCCGCTGAAAGATTACCCTCTGACTGTAAACGCCTACAGCCTTTTTACTCTGGAAGCCGAGGAAGCACTAAGTGCATGTAAGGGTTTCATGAAGTGCTTCACTGGTGAAGAGACAGCCCATTGCATCCTGGAAGTGTCTCTTACCCTTCAAATGAGGAAAAGGAAGTCTGAGTGAATGAAAGATTACTGTATTTTTGTGACTGCTACATCTAAACTGAAAGAGTTTGGGCCTTTAGAGATGAGGAGAGTCATTGTAACTCGTTTCCCTACAGGACCCATTCAGCTCTGAATCAACAGAGCTTGTAGCCCTCTGACATACAGATCGACCTGAGGGGGAAGAGAGAAAGAAGGATGTAATTGTGCCAATTAATCTGGAAAGGCGTCTGAGAGAACAATGTTTTTAAAGAAAGCCTGGTAATGATCTTGGTTAGATCAGAGTAAATCTAGAGCAATGTCACTGAAACCAAAATATCATCCTGTACTTGCTGGTTATAACCTGGATCAGAATTTGGCCTGGAATTGATTACTCATCCTGGACTAGCACCTCTCAAAGGAGAATATAAATAGTTGTAATATCAGGTATTAAATAAAATAGCAAATATTTTCAATTCCTTAATGAGAAAACCCAATGAATTTACAAAGTTGCTCCACTAGTTTTGCATTTTGCTACAAATTCCACAATGTGTTTTGAGCAGGGATTTTGTGTCATGCCTATCAGGAAGGGAACCAGAATTGGTGATGTGTACAGCTCTGAGTAATGGGTTTATTCTAAGACCAACCTGTTACATTCTGCAGAGGAGTCAGGACACCCAGAAGCCTAGTAGCATCTTGCCAAAGCAGAAAGAAGACGATGAGCCATCTGTAATATTGATGTATTTTACATTAAAATATTACCAGATCTGGGAAAGAAGAAAAGTGCAGAGCAGAAGTGCGTTCTCCTTCCTGAGAAATGGGGGCATTTGTGAGCCTTAGGGAGCTCTACAGCTGGAAGTAGTAGGAGCCCTCATGTGCTGCTCCCTCTGTCCATGTCCCCTGTCCTGCTGAGGCACGAGCAGAGCCAGCCTGTTTGCTGGCTCCTGCCGTAGGGAGGGCTGCAAGCCAAGGGGAGGCGTGCAGAATCCAGCCTTTGTGTGCACCTGTGCACTGAGGAACGCCAGCAGGTGCCTCTCATCCTTCTGGGCCCACTTCCTGAGGCAGGATTTACTGGACATATTGGAAGACACACTGACAGTAAAGCCACTGTTCACACATAATTTAAATAATCCCTGATTAACTAGTGAAATTATAATTTTAGGAAGTATTGAGTGAATTGGAAAGTGTGGAGTCCCACTGAAACATAATATTGATTTGATGCCTTTTAATTTGTTAGAGACTGTAACCAGCAGTTCTATTCACCTATTTACTCTTCCCAAGTTATTTATTATTGACCAGAAAGAGTTCTGGAGGAGAGCTGTTAATACAGAAGTGCCAGGATCTGCCCAGACCTGAACAGGGGAATGAATGGTTGGAGGTGAACCTAAGACAGGCCTGAGTCGTAGTCAAGGCTGTTTAGCTCCATGTTTTCCAAGTCTCTCCATTCCCTAACCTGGAATTGCTGTTCCTTGGAATAGCCTCCACATGTATAGTTGTTAATGTAAAGTGTAAATCAGCACACAGTGTCTTGGCCTGAGCTGCAAGACACTTCCAGCACCCTGGCAGCAATGATAGCCATTGGTTTGAAAAAGAAGGCAGAGCAAATAGCTCTTCTTTTTTTTTTTCTTACTTATTTTGAAATGATAGTAAGCTTTTCAATCAGAGATTATGGTATTTGGTGTAGAGAAAAGTGTTGTGAATCCTAGCTTTTTGGCTGCCTTTACCGTGATCACTTGCGTGGGTTCAGTTGCTTCGTGGGTAAGGGTTTTAACACAAAGTGCTATAATCAAAATTTTCTCTTCTCAGCATTGAGGATTAGCCCTAACTGTGCAAATCAGAGCCTGCTGCAATGGTACAAGTCTTTTGGGCTCAATGGCTGCTGCCATTGTTTCTTTGATACTGCCAGACACAATGAGACATTAGGTCTGGATTTTAATCCACCTCTTTTCTTAGGAAGATGCAGTTGGGAGATTTAAGATCTGGTCCTGTAACTTCTGTTTCACATGAGCAATCTCACTGCAGATTAAAGACTAATCATAGAAGGATTTGGAGGATTGGGCCCTTTGATTTCTCTTCATGTTAAGGCTCCTTTATCTGGATCATCCTGTTGATTATCCTTCTCCATCTTTTGCATACGGCTTTAGAAGTAATTAGAAGGAAATAAGATTTTCTGACTTTAACTTAATCAGTAACATGTGTACTTTGAAAAGTTACATTTTTACATGACAGAGAATGCATCATCCAAAAGCAAATATCTCCAAGGTATTTGGACTCCCTTCTAACTGACAGCCTGACGTTATCACAACTGTGTGGCTGCTCTTTGTTCTGACTCACAGACACTGTGAATGTTTGATAAATGTTACCTTTTTAATTCTTGATAACATTATGAAAATGTTAAGAAATGTTACAGCAGATAACCTTCCTAGACCAAACAGCAGCATTAACCATGTGAAGTTAATAACTGACTACGGGACATTTACTTAATTTACCTTTAAAAAAAGTTTTGCTCACACTGCTCAAACTTTCCCTTCATTTTTATCTCCTTTTCTCCAAGGCCACAGATAAGATTTTTCTCTTACTTACTTGCAGGTCAGCTTTCCACGACACTCAGGTCTGCCTACAACCAAAACCAAATATTTATGGGTATGTGGGTATGAAACACCATAATGATAAATGTATGATAATACACCAGAATGAAAGATTTCAAGACAACAATGTTTGCTGTCTGAGCTGGGCATTTACTTAGTCTGTGTAGACAGGAGCAGGTACTTTGATATAAATCAGATGAAGTGTTTTTGAATGAATAAGTCTATACTGTGAAGTATGACTTCAGGGATCAGGACATACGGGCACACAGGTGTCATTTTGCAATGAAAGCTGCTAATGCTTTCTGTGCATGTCTAAAAACACTTTGTTTCAAGGTTGTGCTTCTGAGGAGATAGCTCTGCAGGTTTCTTTTAAAGAATGAAGTGCTAAATAATGGATTAAAGGCTAAAAAAGGATTTGAAAGGTCTTCACCGTATTTTTAGCACATTTCAGTTATACTTTTTACTCCTTAGACACACACTTCCAGACTGTATTTAAATTTGAAGCATGTCGTGACATTGCATATTCTTAGAATGATCAGAT
The DNA here is from genome assembly GCA_013398855.1 of Mohoua ochrocephala. Lineage (NCBI taxonomy): Eukaryota > Metazoa > Chordata > Aves > Passeriformes > Acanthizidae > Mohoua > Mohoua ochrocephala. Next base: position 73,476 of record VZTA01029663.1, read on the forward strand.
AGACTTGGAAGATTTAATGTTTAACCTTCATCAATTATTACACAGAGCTCCTCACCTAAGTAAGCAGATGCTTGATTTTAAGCATTTAGGAGTCACGCTAGTTTTATTAAACATTTTGCCAAATCAAGGACATAATGGACTTCCATGAAATTCCCAATAAGTCCTTCAAAAAACATAAATATATGCTTTGTTTTATGCAATGTACTGAAGAATGCACCTACCAGAGTATTTAAATTAGATGCTTTTGCTGCCTGAAAACCCAAGCAGAAAGTCTCTTCCTGATTTTGTCATTAATAAGAACACAAATCAGGTCCTTTCTCTGACTGCCTCTCACAGGAATTCTCATGGGAATCTGGCAGCCAAAGCACAAGTTTCACTTGTGTTGAGTTTGAATGGAGGCTTCTCCAAAAGAAGCTATTGACAAAGGTATGTCAGGAAAAGCTGTACTTTAAAGTGACCACAGTCTGGTGCTGTCGTTTCTTTTTCATATCCTGATGTATAATCAGGCCGGTTTACACCACCCTACGTAATCATGCTCCTTGGGACATGTTTGGAGGGGGTGGTTTGAGGGCCTGAGTCAAGCACAACCAAGGAAAATCACTCATTATTCATCTGTGCACTATACCAAGCAGGGCTTAACTGGTGCTAAAACCCTAGGGACCGGTTTGCTGATACCTTTCTTCAAGGACCCCAACTCATTTGGTGATTTGAAGTCCCTGGTTTTGTTCCTGGATCCTAGGAATCCATAACCTGCTCGATTTTCAAGGGTAAAAAACAGTTCTATCCAGTTGTGGATATCAAAGCAACTGGTTAATAAGAATGATCTTTCAGAATTTAGCAGTAGGAACAGTAGCAAAGTCCAAAATCATCAACAAAAACGATGGGAGGTGGATTAGCCCTAATTTTCTTTTTGTGTTCCCTTTCTGTCTTGAGACAAACCTTATGACGCTAATTTTTCAGCTTGTTCTGTAAGCCCACTGCCCTTCTTGCAGCATGATATGAATGACATCATCTCCTCTTTAAATTTTTGTAAAGTTCAAAGTACAACAGAGATAGAAGAGCAGAGATGATTATTACTTTGTCTTAGAAATTATTTACTCTCAGTTACCGCCAGGGTGTGTAGGATTCTGTCCTATTTACATTTCTTTTTTGAATTAAAATCAGCTTTGGTATGTATTCTCATTTCCAGTGCTGCAGTCCTTAACCTTTGCAGCTGTAGTTTCTTGATTTTTACTTGACAACATTTAAAATTCAAGCCGAAATACGAAACTATTTCCTTTTGTTTACAGAGTTCTGATTTACCTTGTATATACTATTATGGCATCCCTGAAGATGTTCTTAACTGTGGTGACCTGTTACATCTGTTGAAGTGAACATCAAAAGACCATTTAATCACTTGTAATGTTTTTTCCTTGTCTGGGCCAGGGTTTTGTAAGGGTAGAGTTCTGCTAATGCACATTTCTGCCGGGAAGCTTCCCAAGGTGGGGCACAAGAGATGCTAAGTGGCAGAAGGAGGATGAGCAGAAGCCATTAACATTTCCCCAGCAAGGTCAAATTTGATGTTTCCTTTGTTTGTAGTATCCAAATTAAGAAGATGTTTCTCCGCTCTGAGTGTTGCCTGCACATAAACATACTCCTGGGTAATCCCGGGCTGGTCACTTCTCCTTACCATTAGCCACCCATTAACAAGCTGATTGAAAAGGACCCAGCACGGCTGCACAAAGCACTGACTCTTTTCCAGGAAGACCAAATTTCTCATCAGATTCATCAACACTTCAGACTATCAATATACAAAATAAAACATTCTCGTTCTGAAAGGCTATGATCACAGGAGAAACCTTTGCATTCTTTCTTCTTGTTTTTTTTTTTTTTTTTATTGAAAACATGTTGGGGGAAAAAGAGGTGTTATCTTGCTCTCTTTTTTTTCCCTGAAGCCAGTATTACCAGCCATTTTACTTGTACTTTACTATTATTATCTAGGTGATGGCTGTGACATGTTGATCATATATGGCAGTGAGAAAATTGATTTCCCTCAACAGAAATGCTTCCAATTTTCCCTGAGCCATAATTTTATGTCCACAACAAAATAAAAGGGTCATTTTCCTTAAGATGAGGGAATTGAAATCTTTGATAAAAGCCATAGTAAATGTTGTACTTTTGATTGCAGAAACTGCAGTTTTCACAAACATCTCCCTGTCTGTTCTGTGTGTATGTGTGTTTCTGGGTGAGAAAAGGAGAGAGAAAGGAGGCAAAAACCAGCTTTTGGAAAGACTGAAGTTGCTTTAAGAAGTTCTGCAAATCTACAAATTCTTCCTAAATCTACAAAATCTACAAAATTGTTTGTTTTCTCAGGGAGAATTAGGACTCTATTTTTAGCTTTCAGTCAAGCTTCTCCTTTTCAAAAATTACTCCAGTTAAAGCCACACTTTGCAATCACTTGTTTTTATGTACGATTGCCTAATTTTCTTGTATGATTTTGAAGAATAGGTTTGGGAATTATTTATATAAATAAAACTGAAAAAAAATTACATTTCCTAAGAGACTATAATCACAGTGCACCGAAAAAAGAAAAAGTAAATAAACTTTTTTCTCCCTTAAAGAAGGATCTCTTCTATCCTTATTTTTTTTTTTTTTAAGAGGATCTCTTTCATCCTTTAGCAGTCCTGTAGCTATGTTTATTAAATTACCATTTCAGAGAAAATAGAGGAACTGATGAGCTGAAAAGTATGATGGGCTGATGGGATGAAAAGTATATATTTAAGTATATAATAGACATGTTTTAAATGTTTGTTTTGTCTTTGACCCTCTACAATAGCAAGTATGGAAGGTCTGGGAAGCTGACCAGGCAATCCACAAGCAGGGTTTTTCATTTAAATTGGTTTTGTTCAATAGTCAGAAGGAAATCTATGCTGAATCCTTGAATATTCAGGAAATCTTTTAAAACTGACCTTTTGGTACTTTTCTGCATTGATCTTTTATGCCCACAGTCCCATGTGTGAGTGTAATGCATGTGATAATGTCTCACTAGAAGTTTTTGCCTCTATCAAACTACACTCTTTGATATCTCACTTCTACCAGATGAAAGACTCCCATAATTGGCCTCATCTCAGTTTGGTTTGTGGAGTGGCAAGGGAATTGTGCCCAATCAAAGTTGTGTTTCCAGAATTTACAGTGAAGGAGACAAGGAACTAGAGACAAAGCATGAACAGTGTTTGCCCTATGAGTCTGATCTCAGTCTAGTACCTGAAGACAGACATAAAGAATAGCTGTTATTTTGACAGCCATGGAGTATCAGGTAAATAAGAAGTTTTCTCTTGCTTTCATAGAAGTGAGACAGAGTTTACTCAGTTTGATGGCTTGATGGTTTTTACTTGGCTGCATTTCTTCATACATGACTTTTTTTCAGTCTTTCCTTTGCTTATAAATAGGGAAATGTTGCAAGAACCCAGCACTTAAGGAATACAGGAGTGCAAAGTTTAATTGAGATGCTGAGATGATGTTAACAGTGAAAGAGACCAGCGATTTAGAAATGCCCTTGCATGTTATGTATATATTGTTCACAACATCCAGAAGATGTGCATTTGACAGAAGAGTTAATCTTGTGATCTCTTTGCTTATTTCATCCGTACTCGAGAGAGGAGAGAGATGGAGGTCAGTTCAGATGGATGGGTTCTGATTATTTCACCAGGGACATAAACAGGAGGCAGTAAGTCATGAAACAAGGATAATGTTGAAAAAAAATCACAGGAGCTTCTTCTGAGACAGTGATTTTCCCAAAGCCAAGAAAAGTAATTCTTCCCTTTTGACTTGGAAGGTATTTTTTATTAATATCATATTCATAAAACCATAATTCTGATATTTATTTTTAACTTCAGTGGATTAGATTGCAACAAAAAGAAGGCCATGCCTTTTGCACAGCTAGAGTTGGGAGGGCTTAGTTGTAAGAGGAAGTTTGCATTTTGTGTTCTCTGTATGGTATATGAGAGAATAGATTGGACATATTTTCTGAGGTTGCTGCTGATTTTTGGGTTTTTATATTGAGGTACAGCACACAAGTTCTCCTGTGCATGATATTCACATGCAGAACTAGTGTCAAGGGAAGTACATCTTGAAGACAAAAGGAATTCTGCACTTTGCTTAGAAGTTTTTGGAAAAAGTCACCCACAAAGATGGAAAGACCACACACAATCAAAAGCAAGATCCACTTTCTGGTGGAGTGAGCAAGAGGGAGGTAGGCGGGTTTCATATGACATTATGTCTCATCAGATAGGGCCAGCTCTGTGGCACAAAAAGAACTTGAGAGACAGGAACAGATTCTAGAATGGGGCTTTTCCTTTTCTTCCTAGAATAGACAACTCTTGAGCTCCCCTCTTTAATATTAATTCAGAAAATAGTATAAGAATGAAAAAGTTTGGCTCTGAGGCGACATTAATGCCAGCAGTGACATTATTGGTGCCTTTTGCTGTCCTCTCTCAGTGAAAAGAAGAACTCAAACACACTGAAGTGTTCCTGGACAGCCAATAGCAGCCTCGTTTGATCTTGGAGACTGACAACCATGTTTTACATGGATTGTGTTTTGCAGCTTTTTGTTAAGTGTTTGGAATTGTGTATTGGGGTTTGTGGAACACTGGGAGCAATCATCCACTGTAGCTGAGAGTGGATGATGGGAAATGGGATGGCAAAGAGGAGCTGTGTCTGCTGGGGTGCTGGAATTACAAGAAGAAGAATACTTGGGAGCTAGATGTGCTTGGAAATCTCAGGGTACGTGGTTGTGCATAACACACACTCCCTATCCTCTTATTCCCAGAACTTCCTGAGGGAGACTCCTCAGCATCTTTTATTGCTGTGTAAATGCAAAACCATTTTGGGACAGCACGTGGCATTCTGAGTTGTTCTCAGGACTGTAGGGCAGGTTCTACCAGGAGCTGTGTCTGAGCAATTCTGTTCACTTCAGAGAGCTCACACACACGTCACTGAGAAAGGAACCCAGACCACCTCGGGTGTGCAAATCAATAAACATGTTTGTGATCCAGTTGGCCTCTGGCTCTTTAACAGAACATTGCCACATGGAACAATTTCTTAGGGATTTTTCAAAAAGACTGGAAATGCAGTTGTTAAGGTACAACTCCTCAGTGTTTCTTGGAGCACTGGAGAATACCCAGTTTCACCCAGCAGGCAGATTTTAAAGAAAAAGCTGATGAATATGTACCATATTAAACAATAACACTACTGTGGGATATTCCTAATTCAGCTCAAATTTATCACCTAGATCCCAGCAATCCCAGATTGTTCAAATGCAGCTCTTGGTAGAACCTGCCCTACCCAGGTTTATCTGACCAAATTCCAACAGCCCTTACAGGAGGAAAATTTAAAGACATTGTTTCTTTGAATAAAACTGAGGTATAAATAACTGCTATTCATAGTCAAAATGGGACAAAATGCATTGAAAACAAAGTCTGAATTGAAAGGGTAAGAAACTGACATTCTGGAAAAGTAAAAACCATTTTGATACACACTCATACAAAAAATACTTTTGAAAGTGCTGCTTCACAATGCTTGAGTTCACATCCTATGCTATGTCTGGAAAGGAAAGTAAAAATATTTGCCCTTGCCATCCCTAACATTTGCCTGTTATTTTCCTTAGGGAATCTGCATTCTTTAATCCTGGATTGTTTCTATTAGACTGAGGTTATTTGTCCTGCCTTTTCATGTCCTTTATATTTCCCTGCATCTCTACACATTTAGAATTTGTTAGATCCCACTTTTTCTCTCAGATACGTTTTCCACCATCAGAAATTCTATTTCTTGAGGATCAAATCCACACCTACTTGATGATAATTTAAGAATCCCATGAGGAGGCACAGATGATGCTGCCTTACTAACATCTGCAGATATTTTCAAGTTTTCGAGAATGGCAGAAAATGGCTTACTTCTCTAAATGGAACTGATATAATGAGAAATAATATATTTAGAAAAAGAGAGTAGTATATCACTTCCAGATATACAACTGTGGCTGTTGCCAAGGCACTCAATCCCTTTTGAAATTAAGTCCTGAAAATCAAACACAGAATATGCAAAACTAAGATCCACCCAACGGGGTTGCTTCTGAAAATTTGAGTCTGACTAAAATATAGATCATCCAAGCCAGAATCAAGGCACAGAACTGTTCCTATTTTATGCTCAGCTCTTCCAGATGTATTTCCAAGTGGGCAGTTTGCCAGTACAGGATAATGTTACCAAAAAATATCATTTCTCTTAGCAGCCAAGTGAATCACTGAAACAAAATACACTGGCAAATGAGAAACAAACCACCAGGCAGAGAACAGCTGTCCTGAACAGTGGTGGGGAAGTGGCTGGCACAGCCAAGGTGAGAATCAAGAGGAACCTCAGAAAACTTTCAAACAACTGGGGCAAAGCTTATTCCAGATCTCTTTCTTCCAGGGGTATCCTTTGCTGCAGCAGAGTGCTCCATCTGTGACACGGGTCCAACGCAGGAAATTTCATTGCACATCCGTGTCAGTCCATGGAAATTATTCCCTGTCATACCTGTGAGGTTACTAAGCCCTGTCTGCTGATGGAGCTGTGTAATTAGGACATAACGGAGGAGAAACTTTAACTCCATAGCAGTAACACTGTTATAGCTGTCTTTGCATCCTACTAGAATGTTTCAGACTCTATACTGTTTCTTGTTTATCTGTTTTAAGTAGTAATGCAGAATTTGGCACCTTTTATAAGAATAAGGCTTTATTTCTTTCATGATTTTTAATTGATTTCTCCATGTTTCTCCTCAGTTATCTCATCCAGACATATCTCATAATTCTGTAACATCAGATTTGGTGAAATATTATTGCATACTTGTGCTGTAGACTGCAGGTAGAGATGGTGCAATTGGGGCAAGTAAAATGTTAAATTATTGCTTAAGGAGCACAGACTAGTGGTCCCACCATTAGGGATGTAGGTACAAAATCGCATACAAGAGACAAATCTGATTGCTTGCTCCTCGCCATATTGGAAGAGAAATTCCCAAATTCAAAGTTGGAGGTTGGAACCGAGGAGACAATTCCAAAGCTCAAGCAGAGTCCTGTACCTTTCCTTTCCAGTGGGTTACAGGCCTCACTGGCTATTATTGGAAGTGATTTGGCACTTCAACATGCAATGGGCATAGAGTGGGATTTTTCAAAACCATTACACATCTAATTTGCATTGACTGAAAATCCCATGAGATGCCTAAATACCACTGGACAACCTTACTGTGTCAATTCATAAAGCTCACTTATCTTCCTGTTCCTCACATCGAGCAAACTCCTGATTTTTACCACGCGAACCACTGTAAACTCCTGTTCCCTTGATTAGGATGCCAAGTTTGCATGTAAACAATTTTCAGCTATTAGAGGAAACCTTTCCAAGCAATGCTTATTTTTCCTTTTATTCTTTTTTTTAATTTTCTTTTTTTAAAAAAAATATTTGTTGCAGTTCTGTGCAGTCACCCTGCTGCTGAGCGTGCGGACCCGATTCAGACCAGGGCAGTGTGATGCAACAAGCTGAATTTCCTGGCTGACCTTCAGCCCTCCCCCTCCGTGGCGATACACAGCTCTCTGTTCTGCTGAGTGAAAGCCAGAGACAGGGGCCAACTGAAAAGTAATTCTTTTCACTCTTTTGCAGAAACAACAAAAAGGTTGCTTCTGTATATGAGAAATTCTTTTGCTCATCTCTACTGGAGACTGAATTGTTTATTGTATCGACTGCACATCATTGTGGGCTGGGTTTTAACAGATATGACAATTTATCTGTATCAAGGATTGGGGGGGTGCTGTTGTGATACATTAAATACCTTTGCAATCTTTTTTTTTTCCTTTCTGTCTTTCTTTCTCTCTGTCTTCTTTTTTTAAAGCACTAAATCTCAGCATGACTATATCCTGCAGTGGAAAATTACTACCATTCAGAAATGTGCCTGGCTGCATTACGGTTGTATATTTGAAGACTCAAAGCTCTATCTGCGGCACAAAGGCAGGCTCAACAAATGACTTAGCATCTTTGTTCCTTTATCACCACACTTTATGGCAGCATTTTCTGCTTGGTGGAAGTCAAGGTATACTTGTGAAATTAGTAATTTTTGCTCTTTATTTTGTATAACAATTATGCATCTTCATTGAAATGTCATATTATGGTTAATATCCATCTGAAATTGTTTCTAGTAGGGTGAGAATCACTCTATGAATGAATGAATGTTTTTACAGCACCAGATGACAAAATTTGCAATGACCTATCTCTTTATCAAAATGATTGTATGGGAAGATATTTAAAATGAGACATTATTTTTAGACCGAGTTCAGAGAGACACACTCCTTGTCAGCTCTGTGTGTAAGACACAAAAGGTAAGAGGATCCTGCTCTACCTACCCTTTTGGGGGGTTGATTTTTAAGAATTTCTCTTTCAATATGCACTTGGATCCACATTAGAAGCAGTCAGAGGCTTTTAAGGGGAGAAAATCTCAGGACAGTGTACAGAATCAGAGCCAGGGTCGTGACCTTGACTATTGATCCAGCCTCTCTTATTTCCACAGCTTGCTGAGGCTTGTTCTTCCAACCTGCTGGTGTACATTAGAGCAGAAATCCATAACATGGCCATGTTCATCCAAGCACAGGAAGAAACTAAATTAAATGTTAAAAAACAATCTGAGGCTGGAGTTGGAGACAATTCATCATGATCCTAGACGTCAGGCAGGTAGGATGACCAAGAGTTCCTCAGCCAATAGACCCCAAACAGAATATGGAGGGTCCTCACTGCCTCATTTGTCAGGTACAGAGCAGATAGTCGGAAAAACACTGAGGGAAAAAAAGTATACCGAAGGTCAGCGTTTTAATTCCCAACCATGCACAAATATTCATCTTTTGGAATGCAACCTGTAATTGAGGTTTAGGGGAGAAAGGGAGGGCGATAAAAAAATATCTGACATTAATAAATTAGCAGTCAAAACTAGAAGAAAATAAAATTTAGCATGGAAGTAGAGTAATAAAAACTGAGGTCCAACTGTGTTCTTACAACTCTGGAACCCAGGTTTAGGGGAGAGAATTTGACTACAGACTTGAATAACCTATTAAAATCAGCAGTCAGTCTCTTTCACTTTGAAAGGTTATCTCTGTGGACTGCTAACCTTCCCTCTTGATGAAAAGGGTTTACAGCTGTGTGATCTGTGATGCACAGAATGGAGAATAAAAGAGAGATTCTGTAGCCTGGTTGAACTGTTTGGAAACTGCTCTTTGCTTCGTCTCAAACTGTTGTTATTTGCACTGGACAAAGAACACGTCCCTTATATGCTCACTCAAAACACGTAACCTAAAGAATCCTTCTCAGGTGGCAGTATTTTCTTCTGGGAACTACAGAACATACACACCTTGACAATCCTGTGCAAATATTGTGGTGATTGAAAATATTCACAAACCCCACTGTATCTGTGTGGGTGCTGTTCACATTTAGCTGGCTGATGAGAAAGAGCTTGCCAGTTTTGTGAACATGAATTAAATTTCCTGTTGTGGTCGAATTGTGTTCTCTCTCGAAACATTGATAAGCAGGTATCTGAGCTGAAAATAGTCTTCTGCCCTTTAATTTTATTCCTAAGTTATGTTACACTATTTGTGCGTTATCAGCATGTGCTGTTAAACCTCATCATGCTGAATGCCAATCTGATGAAACATAATAAGACATAACACAGTTTGACAGCTAATATTTAAAGAAGAAATCTTATCTCTCGCTATCTAAATAGCAAAGGGCTCCCATTCAGACACTTAGAGATTCTTAGTGGATATCTTGAGAGAACAGTTAACCTGAGCTTTCTCGGAATGGTTCCCCAGTGTAGACAGCAGCTTGGTACGTGTGTGAGCTTAAAGCACAACGCACTCTTACAGATGGGTAAATGCACACAGAACAATTTCCGAACTTCCTTTTTAATTTGTGGTGCTCTAAGGAGGAATAGGAAATAGGGGTGAACTGATGGAATTTTGTTCCACAGATCTCTCTTACCAAATACTCTGCAATATCCAAATGAGATAATGTATTTTAACAAGCCAATGAAAAATGAGGTAATTTCCAGTTAAAAAATGTGGGGAGGATGTGACGTATCAGGTATAGGAATTTGGTGAACATATATTCCTGCATGCTGTGCATCATAAATTGCTCTGTTTTCTTGTCTGGCTCTTTACAGTTAGCCCAGGGTGATTATAATTTCATTTTCCTGCATTATTATTACTTTCTATTCACACAGGCTTACCAGAGTACTTGAAGATCTACATATTGGTAGAAGATCTGTATTCTCCTGTTAAAGGTTTATGCTTTGCCATCTTTTTCAAGTGTCTCAGGTTTTGGATTCTAGCTTTCCTCCATCATTAGCCTGTTTTTTACCACCAAAAACTAACTTACAGTTAATACTGTTAACTTACAGTAATTTCAAAATAAAGGAAAATTATGGATACTTACGGTAAATATTGGGCTAAAAATACCACATGCTGAGCACTTGATATAAGAGCATCTCAGATTTCCTTATTTGGAAAATTTGACTTGAATATATCTGAGTTTCATGATAACTTTCTAAATTGTGAAACTCTTTGCAATTATTCAGGTTGGAAGGAATTTAACTACTAGTGAAAAGATCCATCTGCTTCCCAAAACATGTTCTTCTTTTCTGAGAATATAGGATCAACTTTATACCCGGCAAAATCGAGCAGATTTTGTCATGTGTACATCTGCTGCCACCGAATTGCAGAAACAGCCCTGATCCAGGTGCCAGGCCTCTGTGACAGTCTCTGTCCAGGTGATGAATTGTGCCCATCCAGAACCCCCTCTGAGAGAGGTGATGTCAGCGCACACCTCCTGATGCTGCCTCCTGCCCTCACCTGTGCACACCCCTGTCCTTATCAGCACAGCACCAGATAAACTTGGATCCTCTGAAAGAGCTGAAACGAAATGCAAAGCCTTTCTCAATTCCTCCAGGTAGGAACTGTCCTTATGGCAGTTCTGTAGCTTTCTAAGGAAGGGGTACCTCCCAGCTGTGCTGATAATGCTCCATGGCTGTTCCCTGCAGGCCTTTACTCATGACAATATTTAGCTTTCTAGGTTCCCAGCAATCAAATAACAGAAAACCACACCAGCAGGGTCTGGAATATTCTTTCAGGGAAATTCAGGCAAATTTGGACAAAGTCAGCAACACTTTGCAACATTAATTTCCCATGGCACATTAGCAGCTTGAATCTACATACATATTTGTGTTGTGTTAATGATTTAGAGGGTTTGAATGAGCAGTAAGAGACAGAATGAAGGAGGAATGTGTCAGAAGTTACGGCTCTGAGAATCCACCTAATAGCACAACCTAATAAACTAATTTTTTATAAATCAGAAGCATATGTTTCTGAGAAATTTGATGTTATATGGCAGCCGTAGACAGTTTAGGGAGACAGAAACACCGATGGCACATAGACGACCATTTTGCACTGATTTTGCAGTCACTGTTAAACCACATAAATCTACATCTTAGTGTCAGAATCTAGCGTTTACTGCGCCTTAATCCAAAAGATTTTGCCAAGTTATCTACACAGCCTTAGGGCACCTTCAGCTGTGTGTGCTTTCATGGACTGAATGTGATCCTACATATTGTTTCATCCTGAAATAAGAAAATAATACATGAATGAAACAGGCATTGTTTAGCTAAATGTAAGCTGAACTAGACTGTATCTTTTACTGCATCACATAAAGACTCTTGAACATTGTTAGTCGACCATATAGATTTCTGAAACGCCATAAAAAAACATTTTCCCATTTCATTTGGAATTGGTATTCTTAACTTTTATACCCAGTTAACATCTTAAAAAATAGATTTGAAAGCAGTTTTGTGGTACAGTAGTTAGAATGAGAATCTCTGGGATATGTCATTTTAATTGTTTGCTTAACTCAGCTGTGAAATTTGACCCACCTTTTTATTGCACTTGAGCCCACACTTCCTCTTCAAAATACATCCGAGCAGTTCCCCACTGCTTAGGTAATAGGCAAGAGTGTGTCTGATAATTTGCTTCGCTGGAGTCCCTGGATTTTTTTTCTTGCATGAAGGAAAGCGGCATCAGTATTTAGATGTGCAGCAATAGAAACAGGGTTTAAAAGTAAGAACTTAATTCACCGTGGTCTCTTTTATGGAGTGTAATCCAGTACAACTCAATAATGTTCTGCAGTGAAAGAAGTACCATCAAAAGTAATGTTTGAATTTTTTTTTAGTAGTACTGCACAGTTACAATTGTCTTTTTAAGACATCACTGAGGACTTAAAGGACTATGACAGATAAATGCAGTCTTTAAAGCTACTCATGCATTCTTAATGGACAGCCTGTTAATTTGAGGTCTAGGTCAAGAATTTGAATGCCATTCACTAAACACCTCTTTGTCAACAAAAGCTAGTTTTCCCTTAGGGTAAATTGTAACTCATTAATTGTAATTAAATTAAACATATGCAACAACTAGAAAACCCAGGGTGCATTCTGTGAGGAACATCATCCTAGCAGTCCATGGCTGAGTGCTGGGATGTTCAGGGGTTCTGCAGGTGAGGAGATAATGTGTCTAAAGCTAAATAAAACATTAAATAAAGAGGGCAAGTAGTAAATATCTTACCCATTTAATTTTTTTTCCCATTGGATAGTAAATATAACAAAAATTTTAACATTAAACATTATTTGGGGGTTTCTACAAGTTTAAGCCAGTAGACATGATATTCAAGAAATTTTGCATCCTGTGTGTCGACCATAAGAAGATATAATCAATTTTAAGCCTATATTTATGTTTATGGCAGAAATTAAACTGTGTTAACAGCAGAGACCTTTGTATTTGGAAGCTTTGTACAATCCATCCTTAGACTGTAAGTTAGATCAGTTTGGTTGTCAAAGATGAGTCCCTAATGGGCAGTGGTGCACATCACAAAGCCATGGTGTAATTGCCACTTTTTGGCATATTTGGCAGTTCCTTTTAGGCGAGGCCCAGGACTGAGCTGGCACACTGAGGCGTTACAGCACTGCAGGTTGGAGACAGCAAAACAAGGATTGGGATGAAAAGGAGATGCTGGTTTGGACATTGCTTTTTTCGGTCGAAATGTGGAAGCAGGTTTTATTCATGAGATTTAGAGGCTTTTGTCACTTTTCTGCATGGTGAAGATTTCTGTTTTGATCTAAACTGAAGTAATTGGCTTTTAGGGGGGTTTAGCATTTTCATTTTTACAAAAACTTTTTTTTTGCAATTCATTTGCTGTAGTTATTATAAATATATTAAATGCTTCACATATTTTTGGGAGAAAGAATATTTTTATTAGAATGTTAAGTCTGCTTTCATGTGAAAAAATGTAGTTGGCTGAGAAACAGTGGGCTGAAGTCTGATACACATGAGGAGAGAGCTCTGGTGCATACAGATGCTGCAACTGCATTTGTGATCTGCACAGTAAGTGGTTAACTTGAAGACTGAGGACATTCAGAAACAGTAGATAACTGACCTTGTATTTTTGTTCAGCTGAGATATGTGCTTATAAAAATTCAGTTAACATGCTCTCTGCAGTTTCCTAGCTGCAACTCTGTTGGGAGCACGTCTCTATTTAACACACGTGTGTTGTTTAGCATCGCTATTTGTATCAAAATCCCCACTGTGAATAGTCAAGTGACAAATATTAAAGTGGGGAACCGTGTATAAACAGGAGTGCTAGGCCCCTTTGAATGCGTTTAGAAAATGTTAAGTGGAGTGTAGGTGGAAGATATACCTCATGGAGGGGAAGAGGTACCTCATCTCTCTCCTATGTTATTTACTCAGGAGAAACATAATAATGTGTTATTATTAAACACCCTGGTATTGAAGATGTACGAACTCTACATAAAAACTAATCCATGAACTCCTGCATCTGAGGCTTCCTTCACATTACCGACTATACAATCCAAGGATCTCTCTCACCTTCATCGTGGATCTAGTCACGAGAAGAGCATCTCAGCAGCAGCAAACATACCGCACTGAGGATTCTGACTCAGAGAGGCAGTTTCACTAACAGACTGCCAGCACTGTAAAAAGTTTGAATCTCTCCCTGCTGTACAAAATGCAAGCTACTGTGCTATTGATATGAGTACGTGAGAAATGCAGACTCTCAAAGGCTGCAAAGCAGAGGGAAGCAGGAAGGTAAGTATCAGATTTGCTTCCTTTGCTGGCACTAGAAACACAATCTTGAGAAGAAGCCATTGCCTGGGAGCTAAGCAAGCCTTGATGTGAATGCTGGCTCTGTCACAACTCACTCCGGAGGTCTGGGAGTGAATAATCCTACACAGGGAGTTCCTTTTTCCTACTTCAAGTAGCAATGCTTAGATAATACAGGAGTAATGAAGAGTAGGAATTACTGTTTTAGTTGACAAAGCTTTGTCCAGCTTTCATTCAGCTCCTTTAATAGAGCTTGGCATGAATCCTTGTTTCTTCATGTCTTCTCTTTTCTGTTTACTTCCTTTGGAGAGCTTGCCCTATCAAAAACTTTCTGAGAAATCGCTGTTTAAGCTCTGGAAGCCTCTGTTTTACAAATAGCTAAATGGAATCTGGGTGGGGTTACGTACACACTGGTCTCAAGAACGACTTATAAAGTTCTTTGCTGTGCCCTTGCTGTGATAAGCTCTTCTTTCCCTTTCTCTGTTAGTGATCATTGTGCTGTTGGCTCAAGCCTCTGGGCTGTCTGACACAGTGCATTTGTGTGACTGAGTGATGAGCAGGAGGTGGCATACCTGTTGTGCTTTCCAAGGTGTTGGAGACGCCTCATCACTCAATGTGGAGTACGCTCCTGCTTGCTTTGTTCTCTGGGGAGCTTTCCCATCTGGTTTACTGCATAGGAAAAAAGATGGCTTTCTGAGTCCTGACATTCCTACATCCAGTCACCTCCTGTCCTGCTACCAAAACCTGAGAGGACTTGTTGAATTTTCTATCTAAATCCGTAGTTAGGAAACCGTGATTGGGAATTTGCTAGGTGCCATATACAGTCTGAGGCTTTGCCATGGCACTCGGCCTTGTCTGGAAGTCAGATACAGGCAGAAGAGGCTGCTCACGTCTCAGCAGGTACCACTCCTCTGGAGGCTGGTTGAACTGAGCATGTTATGGCATTTTCTGACCATGGATGGACACAGTCTTGAAATCGCCCATCCATTTTCCCAAACCTCAAGGTTTACACTACCGTTTAGCAGTGTGGCCGTGGCCCTTGACCACAGTTCCTTATCTACCCAGGTGGCCATAGGCCACTCAATCACATTGACCTTTGTTACTGAAAATGACCTTTACTCACTCAGTTAGGACACATTACAAAATGTAGGTTTTGAATCCCATTGGCTCTGTTTTTGTTGACGTTGCAAGGAAAGAAAAAAATACCTGACTGGTTTTAGCCTATCTGGTCATCTCAAAAAAATCCCCTTTTGTTACTTCTGCAAACGCTAGGCATCCCATAGTGAGTATCATGCCATTTGTAATTATACCATGATGACAGTGATCACAGCTTTATCACTGTGGTCACAAGAAAATAATGGAGGTTCAGTAAGTGCAAGCAAAATACCCCTTGCTGGCAGCCTTGAGGGGCTGCTTGTGGCCAGAATCTAAAGTCAGGAAGGACTGCAGTGGACTGATGAAGGGGTGGTCACAGCCTCCTCCCAACATCCCAGGTTTGTCAGAACCTCCCTCTCCACCCAGACTAAGGAAGGGCATGGGACAGCAGTGCCACTGCTTCTGCTTTCATTAAATACTCTGTAAAACCTTCCCCAGATGTGAAGAACAGGAAATCATGGCTAAAGCTAGTCAAAGGAAATCGTTCACACTGGGAGGAAGCACAGATGTAAGTAATACATCTTACTCGTGGGTTGGTGCTAGCCTGCTTGGGGGTGTTGAATTTCTGGCTGTCTGGCTGTATGATTGCCATTAAGACCTGTCAAATATTTGTGATTTGATGAATTGAGTGCTCTACTTCTCCATAAAATGAAGTTTTATGCAGATACATCAGTGCCATGGGACATCATTGCTAGGTTTTTTCTCCAGTGCAAGCATCTACTGTCCAAAACATTAGATCAGACGTTACTGAAAACACTTTTCAATGGGGAAAAAAAAAGTTAGTAGGTCATTTCTATGTCTGTAATAACTCCGAGAAGCTATTTTTAACTAACGGTATTAGTATTTCCTTTCTTGTGTCAAGAATTGATAACATTTTTTATGGGGATATGTGTGTATCTCTGTTAGACTACTTCTCATGTCAAGAATCTTCATGTTTCTTGACAATTTCAGACAAAACTAATGTTCTTTTCTACTTGCTTAGTTTCCTATTGAGTGATACCAACTAAGACAGAAGAGTATGGAAAAAGAAATTCTTTCTGAATGTGCAAAGAGAACAGCCGTCTTCAGCCATTTTTATCACAGTTTTGCAACAGCTGCTCATATTGTCCCACAACGATGACAAACGGTGACTTAAAAAGTTTGCATTCTCAAGGAAGGTGTAACAGAAAATCTTGCCCCATGGAAGCTGTGCACAGGATAAAATACTCCTTGCTGGGACAGCCGGACTTGCTGCGGCTCATTGGCCTCACCTGTTGACAGAGCTGGAGCCGCCCCCACTAACACGCTTCTACATTTCAAATATTTTCAAAAGACTAATTTCTTTAAAGACAAGATTTTTTAATAAAAGCTGTCGTTAAAGTTAGCTGAAAATGTTGCCACCATTACAAGTAGGACGTTTCCCTGGTGAAGGAGCTGTTAGGTGCTGTAGCAGCACATGGTGCAGACACGCCGTGGGGGCACAGCCACGGCCCACGGGCACCCCAGAACATGGCACGAGGTCCTGTGGGACACCTCAGCACTGGGCTTTGGCTACAGCAGAGCCTTCGCCCCAGGTGGCACTGGGGTCCCAATCCCAGTCCTGCAGACCTTGTTAGGGAGTGCCAATGAGCTAATGGGCCTCCACAGGTGTTCCTCATTAACCTGATGAGCACCTGACGGAGGCTCAAGGAGGAGCCCCTCAGGGGGAGGCATTTGGGGCCTGGCAGCGAGGTGAGGGGGTTTGTGTGCTCCTGAGGCTGCCAAAGCCCCTGAGGGCAGTGGTGCCATTGTGCTGCCAGAGTAGGGCTGGCAGTGGCGTTGGGGGGCTGCCTTGTGCTCTGGAGGAACAGTTTGTGTGTGCAGCATGCAGCCACCTCGTGCCACGGGGCTGCTGCAGCTGTGTGGGGCCGGCCCCAGTGGGTCCCAGAGCGACGGGTGCCTGCCATGCCCTTCCATGAAGAAGCCAAAGGTTCTGCTATGGAGGACTGTGCAAGACCAGCTTTTCCTACTTGTTTCTGCCAGGCCATGGAGCTGCACGACAGCTGAGGCTCTTCATCTGTCTCCAAGGCCATCATGACTGAAGTGAGCAGCAGCCTCTTGTCTCCTCCATCCTCCAGACAGAGCTTTCTCTGTGTATCTTATGAGCTTAGCGACCATGATGACTCTGGGACAGACAAAGAAATACTTCAAGGAGCTGTTCTGACAAAGGAGGATGGATAAAAGGCATCGTATGCCCTTCCATGGCAGACTGCATGAGGACACTTGAAAGCCAGAGCGGTGTGCGGCACCCACGGGGCTGTCTGAGGAGAGTGGCTGAGACACAGGTAAGAGATCTGTTGGGTGCTCTGGGTGCTCACCCCTGCTTTGGTTCATATACTTGAATCCTCCTGGACTGAAGGAGTGTGCAGTACTAGGATGAAAAAGAGTGAGGCAGTTGATGACAGAAAATATTTAAGAATGCAGAGAACGTAGTGGAAATAGAGGGAACAGGACTGTGTTGCCACATCCCTGGCTGCAGTGCCCTTCTCCTGCTTTGGTTTCTTCCTTTTATTTTCTTGGCTGTTTCTTATGAAAAGTAAAGGCTCAGGAATTCAGGAGCAATGGAGTATAATTAAAGTAAGGCATTTCACCTGTTGCTAGAGTTCTTGTTTGCTGTAAAGTCAGGAGACAAATATTAAAAATCCTGATCTTCTTAGGGGTTGATGCTATAGTACAGATTAAGGGATAAGATATTAAACAGCAGAGTTATTAACTGTTTTGCATCTGGTTTTTCAAATGAAGATGGTGGAGATTTACTTAAACTGCATCAGATGTTTAAGGCTAACAGATGAATAATTAGGAAGTGTTCAGATTAACACTAGTGCTGATTAAGAAAAGCTTACAGGCTTTAAACCCTATTAATGTTTTTGACAAATGACAAGTGATGCAAGAAGGATATGCATAAATGTGGTTGATGGGGTGAGGAAGACCTTGGAAACAGGCAAAACTCTGCCTCTGGAAACAGATAGAGCAAGGACTGCTTGGCTTCATTTTGGGCTCTGAACATCATTGGAAGGATAAAATTAACTTTGACAAACTCCCAGCTCTTTAGATACCTGTAATTAACCCTCTTTCTGTGACCTATTAGCTCTGAATTTGTTCGGTATGTGTCTAGCCCTGGCTGCAGAGTGTTGAGAAGCACTCTGTGGCCTGCAGGTTGTTACCTGTTTGCCTAAGGCTGCACAAGTCAGACTTGAAAGGCAAACCTGGGTCATCTGTTTATACATAACAAACAGACCTTATCCTGGCACTCCATTATTACTTCAGTGGCAAGAAAAAGGACTTTTATTGTGGACGTATGGGGTTTTGAGGAAACGGTTATTGTCAGTAAAAAATATAAAACTATGGCAGAAGTTTTAGAGAATTAGTGGAAATAAAAAGATTTCTATATTTGAAAATGGTACTTTTACCTATTGAGCTAAAATCATCTTAGCATCTGAGAACTCTTACAATTAATGTTTGGTAACAGTCATCTTGTCTTTTTTCTGCAACCTGCTCTATCACTTCTGGGAGAAAAACAAAAGGGGAAGGCTGACCCATACAGATGGCCTCAGGGGTGGGGGAGATATTAAGAGGAGTATGTTTGAAACCCAACAAAAAATAGAAGGGCTCTAAGAAAAAGATTTTTGGAAGTTTTGGGGGAGGGAGGAAGGGCAAGCACAAGTGTTTGGAGATAAAAAGCCTGAAATAAAGGAGAGGAGAGAAACAGAAGGTATGTGGCAAGAAGAATTTTATCTACTCTCCACCAAGCCTGGAGTTAGAAGACTGTAAAGGTAAGGGAAAGAGGCAGCTGGGAAGTGTTGTGAAGCAGGTGGGAAGGAGTTGGTGCCAGTACAGTTCTGGCACTGGTTGGGAAATCTTGCTGAGAAGAGGGAAAGGGGGGAAGCCCCAAGGCAGGGCTGGAGATGCAGTAAATTCTGGGCTATTGGATGCTATTTTGGTGAAAGAATAAACAATGCCAAGGCAGGGTGAAATGGTGAGGTAGGGGGAAAGGTGCGGCCACCCTCCCTAATGGGAGGGAAAGTGGAGGAAAATGGCAAACCAGGCTTTCATGTTGGTTTCTTTCTCTACTCCATTTCAAGTCTGGGTAGTCTGCCTTACTTGGTAAGGGTCTAGGCATTGCACTGGCTTCTTTCTGTTCTTTTCTTAGTCATAAGAGTGTTTCCTCTGACTTCCTCATTTTTGCTTAGTGCCCCCACCGTTTTCACCGTCTGTGAAAATGCAAAGTGAATCAAATTTGTGCAAGCCGTCAAAGGTTCTTTTGTGTGGAAACTTCTGCTTACTATTCTTCTTTTTGCATTCGAAATACTACTACAGGGCTATAGCATACTGTAAAAAATGTTATACAGCCTTATGTACCCTTTGATTACAACAAGTAAAAGCTGAAAGCCAAAGTGGTTGTTACAGTTGAATTCTCAAAGCTTTTTAAGGCAACGCTTTAAAAGTATCCATGTGTTTAACAGTTAGAGCCAGAGAAATATAAGGGCTGTTTTCCCCCTGGTATAACCTGACTTGACCAGGGCCACAGCAAAGTCCGCCCAGGGAGTCCTGGCTCACAGTTCTGATTAAAGGGGTTTTCTCCTGAGATACCACTGGAATGGTTGCTTTACTTTTGAAGATGGTCAGCTATGTGTCGAGAGTGAAACAATGCTTTTCTGAAATTGTATTTTTGGCAAATCTTTCCTCTTTCTACTGAAATTGTATTTTAGGTTCTATTAATCCAGCCTCTCCAGATACTGCCTCCTCTCATGTCTTTGTGGCACATTAGCTGGGAAGCAGAATTACTGTAACTGAGATTCTTACAGAGTCTTAATGCTGCATACCCTGAAAAATGACTCTGATAATTTTGTTAATTTGCAGAGATTATAACTTCAAGAGAACTTTTTGCTGAAATGGCGACTGAACTCTTTGTTGATGCAGAGTTGGACTCTTATTTTATGTCTGATCCAGGAGCTAGTACGCTGCCTTTTTTTTTTTCCTAGGTATAGGTGACACTTTGTCTTACTGCATTAGACTCAAGTTACTCAATCTGATTGAATGTTTTAAAATGACCATTTTATCAGAAAATGTGGTTTACCAGAAAACTACACAACAGTGAAGTGTTATCACCCTAGGCCACATGTGTATTTGCAGACCATATGTGTATCCGGTGACTGAGCACAGGCTCTCAGTATTGCCTTTCATACTTTGATAACCTTGATATTCAAATTATTGACCGTGCTAAGGGCTCTTTTTCCCGAACAAGCAATACTTTGCCAAACATGCAGAGTGAGAGAGGGCTGGGGGAAGTGGAGTCGTGCTCCCTGGATGCTGGTTTAGCTGTATAAACGTGGGAAGCTGTGTCCCCATCTGCAAGGAGCACCACTTAGTGATCCCTCCTGTTCTGGGGGCTAGAACAGGGCAGGGGGTGGCTTCCAGGCTGAGCAGCAGGAGGTGGATGAGGTATCCCAGAGGGTATCAGGGTTCACTTTTTAACATAAAGTTGGTATAGAATCTCTCTGCCTCCTGTTCAGGTTACAGCACAGAGATCCTGGCAGTTCTCAGAGCATGGGGATGATATGTGAAAGTTAATCTGAGGTTGTTCCTGTGGAAAGGGAGTATTACCTCATGGCAGCGAACTGCTGACTCGCACCACAGACTGTCTTTAGGGCTATAAATGTTTTTTAGCCTTTGAGATTGAAGGAGAAGTTCAGCTGCTGGGCCAAGCTTTCAAAGTACAGCATTAGAGGGAGATGTACAGTGAATGGTAAAAAGTTTTCAAGAAAGGAAGTTTCAAACAAAAATTTTTCCATAAAAACTGATTTGAAGGGTGCAAAGGAAGCTTAAAGAGAAAATGTAAATGAGTTCGACTATGTCATGGCTCAGGCTTGTTCCTAAAATTATTGCAGTTGCTGGAATATGTTGAAAAGCCGAGGCAAAAGTTCTGAAAGCTCCTCTAAAAAGGGCAATTAAAACTGGAAAGCAATTTACAGTACAAATAAGTTTGTTTTTTAAGTTCACTACAATAAAACAGTAGAGATACAACTTAACAACAGGTTTTTAGAGCAGATAACACATACAGGAACATCCCTGTTTTGATTTTAAGCCGTGTTCCCTCTCCGGTGCGGCGGCGATCGCAGCGTCACCAAAGACTGGTGACCAGTAATGAATGTGTCGCACTCGAAGATCCCTCCAGGGTTCTGATTCAATGTTTTGAGTTATAGGATCAGGACAAAATGAACTATTTTTCAGGCTTGTAAATATGTGACAAATGACAGTGCAGGAACTATTGATTCCAATCACACTGATACAATGTTTCATAGTCAGGACAGACCCGCTTTACAAATTACTTGCAAGTTGAAGAGCAAAGCCATACATAACATGCTTCAAACCGTATCAATCTTCTGGGGTGTTTCTGTCACTAGTTGCCTTCAGATTTGAATAAAGTGCCCAAAATTGAAATGTATGTTTTAAATATTTTTCTGGATTAAGTCAGTGCAGCGGTGCTTTGACTTGAAGCAGAGTCAGAGAGTGAGACTTGGGCCCCTCACGCTGGGTTGGGGCTCATGTACAGCAGTGAGCATATGCTGTCATTTATCTAATGCTGACAATGTTTAAATAGCCTGTAAATGTGAATAATGGGCTCTCCTGTCTGTGGAGATTGTTACTGCAATTATTGCAGAACAAGAAACATCTAAAGATGAGTCTAGGACATGTCAGCTGACTCTGAGGAGCAAGTTAAATTTTTGGGGAATTTCTTTAAACACTGGGCACGATTAGAAAATGCGATTGAATTTTCTTTCTGTTTCTAAAGCTAAGATTATAATGGGATGTAATTGTGATAAAACACTTGGTTATGAATATTTAAGATTGCAGGCTAATAGATTATTGTTACCATCTTGGTAAAGAGAGTCAATAATGAACAAAGAAAAACTCATGTTGCGTGCACATGTTGAATACACAATTTTCTCCTGGGAGATGCTCAGAGGAGCCAACTGCATGTGGCAAGTTAGTAGTGTTAGTTAATGTATTAATGAAAGCTGCCTGGATGCTGTGGTAATGAAGGCAGTACATAACCTACACGAGATGGAAAAAACACCTCTAGTCCAGTGCCTGTTGTATAAAAATAGCTTTCTTGGTGGTAGTTATTTGTTATAGCTAGGGACCTACACCATTGATAATGCTTGAAATCTCCCTCTGCTGTTCAGCAAAGTCAAATGAAAGCTGAAAATAGAACACTTTTTTTAGGTGAGGATAAAATTACAGGAAGTTTACAAAAGCTCATTTGATGAACTGGTAATAAAAGGCTTACAATATTTTTTAGTGGGACATGAGTAAATAGCTTCACCTGAGGACAGCCCTTGGTCATCTTCATAGGTGCAGCAAGAAAGAAAAGACATATCCGTGTTTCTAATGAATGATCAGAGTGCACTTTTGGTTACAGAAAGGGATGCGTTAATTTGAGCGATGTAACCATTATTTTTGTTTCCTGGCTCACCACTATAATCCAGAATCCAGTCCTAGTTCACCATACTTATTGCATACCTAAAAGGAGCCCTTTGTGATGATTTATTATAGACCTTTTTCCCTGCTGCTTCAAGGAATAAGCCATCTGTGTACCATAAAGGTATTATAAAAAGCTTTACAGTGTTGTCTGTGAGGCAGATCCGGGCAGTCAGTACAAAGAGCAGCTCTTGGTTTAGAAGGTACTTCTACCACTGTGAGCTCTCTGGACCAGCTGGGATTCAGTTCCATCCTTTGCTTTACTCGCTTTCCCTTCCTTACTTCTAATCTATTTTTCTTCTCCATTAAAGTGTGATAAACCAAAAAAGCAAGAGAGATTAGGGAAACAGTAATGCTGCAACCAACCTCTCATTAGAAAGTCAAGCTTCTGGCAAGGCTGTAATTAATTAGTGTTTTGTCTGACCACATAACTATATCAAACCATGTTATTGGCTCAGTCCACTCAAGCCAGGTCAAGCTTCAACTACTGACCTCACTAAGTGAAATCTTGGTCAGGAAGCTATTTTAACTGCAGCATGCTTCTAAATCTAGGCTGTAATTGCCTGGAGTTGGCTGTGCAGGCTGCAGTTATAACCCAGTCAATGCACAAAGAATTCAGTTTTGTCAAGCCAGGCTTGCAGTTTCCCAAGTGACTTTTTCCTCAAGCTGGAATCCATTTTTTTGCTGCTTCACTTGGTTGATCAATGGGTCCCATTCAATGATAATATTGACTTAAACTATCTCAGAATGTCAGATGAAGTTCATACCTCTCTGGCTTACGGGAGGCAATGGTAATCATCTGCACTTCATAGACCAACAGCACAAAATGAATAGAGATTTTATTTACTCCTTTCCCAAATCTACAGGAGGATGCTGCTCCAGTGCTTTGTCAAGGGTTTGGGGAAATACTTAATTGCAACTCTTTCACTAGCTTCTGTTACTCCTTGAACCCTGTGCTTACTGTTCCCGAAGTGTCTAGGGTTATTGAAAAATAAATCTGTTTGGTGTTGTATACAGCAATTGGTTTTTAATCTCTTGCTGTGTGATATTTTGTGTTGGCATCCATACTTTGAAAAGAGAGCTTCACTTATGCCTTTCTATAGGCTTGCACAGTCCCTTCAGCCCCAGATCACTCAGCCTTTCCTTGTAGAAGAGATCCTGCCCTCTCTGTCCTTCAGTCATCTTCATGACCCTTTGTTGGACTATCTCCACTGTGTCCATATCTCTTTGCAGTGTGAACTTGTCAATTCCTGGACCCTTGGCCAAGATCTGTGTCTACACCCCAAATCTGGGCTTCCAGCCTGCCAACTCCTTTCCTTGTAACGACCAATAAAGCTGTAGGAAAACTGGTGCATGTGTCTCCTGCAGCATTCTATTCCCAGCTGTCCTGCTCTGTGCCATGCGGACGGTTACTTGCTAAAGTTAAGACGTTAATAAGAACCTTTAATCTTAACTTTTCTTTAAACTCATGGCATTAAAATTAAAATCTAACTTATTCTATCCTTTAGAATGTGAGATTACAGCCTTGATGCAGCCATATTGGTGAAGGGAACATTAGGGGTTCACAGCAGTGGCACCCAGAGTCCCAGTGCTCCTTGAGCCTGGACGGCTGGTGAGAAGGGATTATGTCCTGGCAGGGTTTTTCACCGTCCTGGAAGGGATCTCTGCTGTCTCTGAGCTGACACAATTGCAAGGCTGCTCCATCTGCATGCAAACCTTGGGAGCAGCAGATGGCTGACTGCTGTTATTAAACTGTGCATCTTTCCCTGAAGAATTAAGGTTGTCCAAGTGTAATAACCTTTCCTTTTTATCTCAGAATTCTTCTTAAACAACAGTTAAGAGGGCAAAAGCCACTGATAAAACATTATCCCTTCATCTCGGCTACTTATTTAGATAATTTGTGAAGTTTGTATGACATAGACAAAGAAAAATTTAAATATTTACTTAACATCAAAATTGGGGGAAAAGCAAGGAAGAAAATCTGTTCCGTTTAAATGGAGATCAAATGAACTGCATGAATAAAGCTCTGGTGTGTAGTCTTTCTACAATTATTAAGAGGGGAACGTGTGACACTTATTACAGCTTTGGTGCTGCCAGGATTTTACAACATCACTAAATGATCCTCCCATAACCTCTGGCTCCTTAGCATTTTTCCCCACTCAGAGGGAATGTTCTTTATTATCCATGAAAACATAAAAAATTATTTCATTTAAAATTAAATATGTACATCCTCAAGTGTTCTGCTATATTTCATTAATACTGAGTAATGTCACCCTTCTAACTGATAAAATCCATCTCTAATAGAGCAATATTTTTGAAAGATGTAATAAAGTGGCCTTTGAAGTGTCCAATACTTGTAAATTCATTACCTATTACTTTAATTTTAATGGCATGAAGTCCAGTAATACTTTCTCATTCACTCAAGGCTTTTCTACTGAGGAAAAAAAACCAATTAATCTAACTCATCTTCTCAAAATTCATATCTGTTTTTCAGTTTAGTGTTTCCAGAGCCTTGTACATATTGCTATTTTATTCAGTGCTTAACGCAGGCTTGTGTGCATGATTTTGCACAAATAGGTAATGTGCCGTTACTAATAGTCCAGTTTTTAAACCATATCAAGCCACTTCTCCCAGCGTGAAACAAATTAACTATTGGGGATCTAAACCAGGAATCATTGATAGATCATAGTCGGGTCTTCAGGGTTAGCTTGAATCATAGTGCTGGGGGTGAAAGGTCAGAACTTCAAATACTTCCCAATTCGTTATTTCCTTTCTTAATAACATTCGCTTAGGTACAGCTGTTACGAGTTCCAGGTCCAAATGTGTGGCCTTGTTTGATAAAGATAAGATTTCATTCAGGCATACCTATGTGCAGTTTCTCCTTAACTTTGAGGCTGAAGCACTTAAATGATCAAACTCATTGCCAGGTCACTTGTACTCACCATTCGCACACAGCCCCCCAGTGCACCATCACATGCATCAAATGCTGAGCAGGGCAGGGTAGAATAGGGAAAATGCCCTTTGGTAATGAGCTATTTTGTGTCTACTGAAAAAAAATTAGCTGAAAATTGAAGGAGTTAAAACGGATCCTTGGCTGAAGGGAATTTTCTCATCCCATTCATGGGGACTTCCATGAACTTCTCTCTGCACAGGAACAGGACTCGTGTCTGTATTGGTACATGAGTCCTTGCAGAGGTTTTCTCTTCGAAGACATGTCCAGGAGTAGAAGGGATATAAGCAAAGTCTAATAATCCTTTCCTGGCAGAATGGGTCCCCACAGGGCCAGTCCAGTTGGTGTATATAGGACCAGGCCACTGGTTCATCCTGTGGTTTATGAGGTTGCAGAGCCCAGCAGCCTGGTGGGTGTGTCTTGGGGGGCTGTCTGGCCTGTTCTGCACAGAGATGGAGTCTCAAAGGTTGCTCTTGTGAGCACCTCATCCTGGGGTACAGACCTCGTGTGGGGCTTTTTGCCTCAACACAGCTCGCACAGTTTGCCAGAAGCGGCGTTGAAACACTTTTATGTTGGAGAGAGGTGTCATTTGTAGGGTGCTCTCCCAAGAGAATGGAGGTGCTAGCAGTTGCCTTCAGGAAGCAAGGCTGGTTTTGTGACTAGTAGTCTCTTAAAGTAGTATGGTGTCATTTGCCTTTGTCAATGTTTTTAGAACCTTAATTTAATCAATAGTTTACAAATGGCTGGAATTAAATGTCAAGTGAAATTTCAAAATCTGGGTAAATGCATTAACTTTAAACAGAAGCTCTCTTTTCCTATTCCAGGTAAACAATTAGTGTCTGGCCTTCTATAATTTTGTTTTTCTCTCAAGTGTTTTTATTTCCCTGTAAAATGTTTTGGGTTTTTTTTATTTTTCCTCTTCTGACTTATTGGAAATGTATCATGGTGGGGTTTTTGGTGGTTTTCGTTGGTTTTATGTTTGTTTGTTTGTTTTTAAAAAAGCTGTGGCATTTTTGTGTATTATTTCATCTTGCTCATTTCACTCTCAATCCACCAGTCCCTAAAGCAGCAAGTCACTCCCCTGTGGCTCAGTGCACCCCTCTGAGTGCAAAGTCTATTCCTTCCTTGTTATGAAACTTTTAGGGTGAGCTCTGCTTAGGTAACAGGTGAAAGCACACCTGGGTCCTGGCTGCAGCTTCCACCTGGAAATTCACTGATGCCAACAAAACGTCGTGTTCCCCAGAGATGTAACACTTTATTTACTTTCCCAAAAAGGACTTGCAGTTCTGTCATTGAGTTTGTCTACTGAAAAAAATACTGTTTGCTGTGAATCTTGGCCACCTCTTGCTGCTTCTGTTTAAAGTCCAGATGTGTCTTTAGTCTGTAAGAACTGTGTTAATAATCATCTTACTGAACTGCATGTATTCATTCTCATTCTTCAGCACACTGAAAGAACAAAATACGTACCCAAGCGAAAACAACTACTAGCATATATTGCAAATGAATTCTTGGAGACAAGTTGTAAATTTTCTCCTCTTTACTGAAGACTTTGTTCATGAAGTGTTGTATCTTTCTTTATTTATCAGATACACTTTTGTGTGATCAGCTGAATGGATAATTCTGTGTCTGTTTCTACCTCTGAATTTTTTTTTGCCTCGCGTGGCACCCAGAATATACTGTTGCTTTACAGTTCAACATTAATTCCAGGGAGCAGATAACATTGTTTACTTGTCACGGTGCTATAATACTTCCATTGTTTTTTCTCTTGTTTAATGTATGACTCTAGAGAGAGAGTGACTGTAATTTGCTCCTAGCTTTTCTAAGCAGAAACATATGAAGTGTCATTGGTCAGTGGTAGTAGTAGAAATGTTCACAGCTTCATAACTAAAAGTTGTGTAATTTGAAAGAGAACAGAAGGCTATTGAAACATATGGTAGGTCATTGTGATTGACCTTACAAGCATCCAAAGTGATTTCAGGGCCAAAACTTAATCGATAAATTCAGTTTCTCTGTAGAATAAGTTTATTTCTGTCATTGTCAGGAGGTAATCTGTGTGCATCTGAATTCTTATCAGTGCTTCCAGGTTTAAAACTTTGGATGCACATTGTGCTCTCAAGCTGAAACTTGGGATGCGACATTGCATTGCACGCAACCAGAGCTGAGGTCACCAGAGAAACAGAGCAAAGCCCGTGTGCACATTATCAGTGGAAATCGAAACACAAACATGCTTAATTTATGTATAAACTGTTCACACTTTCACTATGGGAAAAATCCTAATCAGAGTATTAAAGCAAATGTTAATATAAGTACAGCCAACATAGTCAAGATTTATCCTGAAACATTCATTGGTTGTTAGTCTCTTCAATTCTGACTTCTGCAGTTTGCAGTGTTCTGTTTGATTCAGCTTCAAAGGGAGAATCGGGTAGAACAATATTAGGAGCGAAGTCTAATTTGTGTAAAGTAGAAATTATGAAATTAAATGAATAGCTTAAGTTATTTATAACTGAGGCTAAACAAATCTGTGGGTTGTAACTGCTGTCCAATCCTGCTGCTGCAGAACAGCTAAAGATCTGAGATACTGGGGAAGAAATATCTGATTTGAAGAGTTAAACCTTGAAGGCAAATTAGTGGAGAAGTTAAAGCTACACAGTATTTCCATAAATTCTGATTTGTCTGTAAATACACACTAGTGCAAAGACTTTAAAGGAGTCTTTCCATTCATTCATTTATAATGGGATTATTCTAGTATACACTATAGAAGGGATTTTCCATGCATCAGCTGCTATTGTATGACCATACATAATTGGGTCTAAATGCTTACATCAGCTGCCTATTATGTGAAATTAATTTTTGGAACATATGCTGTTGTATTTATACCATTGTTGTTTCATGGTAGATTAATTCTTCAAGGGTTATAATCACATGACACTTATCATTTTAATTATGCCTCTTTAGTTGCAACATATGACAGCTTTTGACTTCTCACCCTCTCCTTCTACATGTGTGACAGATGAAATTATTAATAAATGCCTGTTTATTATGTAGTTATGCTGTACATGTCCACAGGGTGTAGGTTGGCCTCATGTATTTTACCCAGAGTACAGTGTCAGCAGAGCCTTTGTGGTTTGCTAATGAGCTAAATCCTGCTAACACCACACACACTCTAAACTGCCAAAAGCCCTTTACACATTCATACACATACAAAGACTCAGCTGGGTCCTTTGTGTAAAAGATTAACTCTTTATTCCAATTAAAGATGAGCTGGCCTGACTTGGTCCAAACAATTAAGAACTGGAAGTAATGAACAAAATGATGAGCAAGGTGGTTTTGTAGTAACCTTCAACCTTGTGATAGTAAATAGATCTTTTTGCAGATTTTTGAACTTGGTGGGGAGAAGAAGTTGGGTTCTTGAGAACGCTTCCTCATGTCAATCTCAGAGGTGACTTTTGTCAGACTTCCCAATTTTGGCAAGTCTCATTTCTAGCAAGGAGGTAGAATTGGCTGGTGGAAAGGGAAATGCTCTGGGATGATTCAGTGCACTTAAACCTTAATATTCTCTGTACCATCACTTCCTGCTGAGATCTGAGTTGCGCATTACTTGACTACATCTTCAATTCAGGGAAACTTCTGCTAGTAATTTCAAAGCATTTTGGCTTTAAAGAAAAGTTGGAAACTGTTGAATTTGGAGCCTGCTGTGCTATTTTGTCTTTTCCTTTAATTTTCTGTGTCTCATTACTCTGAAATATCCAGAACTAGTAAAGTGCATATTTTGGGGAACTGTTGTCAGCTAAGACTGGCCACGTGACGATCAAGGGCACTTGACTCTATGCTGTGAGAACAAGTAGCAGGGACACAGTGCTGCTCAATCTGTGAGGAAACTACAAGGCCTTTTCAGCAAGAGTATCTGGTAGGTGATTGGTAGGTGATTTGGGCAGAAGTATGATTTACATGGCTTTAAGTGCATATAGATAAATAGTGCTGCTTTCAAACATTGTCTGATTCCATGCCTGGCCCCACGGGACCTTTATAAACTCTTGTGCCTCAACTTCATTGCAAGCAATGCATAGTTGTATGCCAGGGCCTCCAGGAGCAAATTTGTAGACTATAATGAACATAAAATTTTCTGATCTTTTTAGAGATCCCTGACCAGTGTAGGCAGAGATTCAGCCTGGTCCTGTTTGCTCTCAGCTTGTCTCAGCATCAGACCTCAGTGCCTACCTGCCTTCCAGCCGAGCACTCTGAGGCTCAGGTGTGGGGTGGAATAACATTCCCTAATGACTTTCTGTTAGGGGAGCATTTAATCAAGTTTTAATAGCACAAAATAGGAAAAACATATGGTAATTATTTATTCATTTATTTAAAATAAATAAATATCTAAATTAACAGAAGGCGTTTTAAAACCTACTTGGGCAAGATATTATTTCTTGTTAAAGCAACTTTTAAATCATTTGCCGTATATGTGTGTTAATACAGCTCTTGACAGAGACTGAACAAATTATTCTCATGTGCATTACATACTCTTTTAAAAAGCATAAGTACTGACAGAAAATTCTATGCAATATTATATGATTTGGCAACCTTATGAAAAAAGATACCTTGTGACTTAATGAATGTGCCACTGAAAGTAGTGTTTGTCTTCAAAATATGGAGCAAGGCCTATTTGTTCTTTCTCAAAACCTGAACTGACTACTGTTCTAGTTAAATTTGACTTAGTAAGATGAAAGAAAGCAAAACTTGTGCTGGTGTTACATCATTGCAATGAGTGGAGTTGCCTGACTGGGAGGAAAGGAGTTCATGTAACCTGCTAGTATTTGAATCTGATTCTACAATTTTCCTTAGATGCAGTAATAAAGGCAAAAAATCTTAAACCAATTCTGTGAAGTTATTTAAAAGCCAAGAATGCTGATGAGATGACAGTGGGCATTTCAAAACTGTCACTAATAAGAATTACGTGTCTAGGCTCTATTCAAATCCCAGCAGACACAATCTACTGTGGTAAATGTCTGAATACCTTTGAAAAAAAATAAAATCTGTCTCTGTAGGTTAAAGTCAGTGAAAAATTCCTGTGAAATCAAAGATGTCTCAATACTTTCAGGGCTGGATATAAATCCCCATTAACTTTTAATGAGACTAAGGATTTTTTGAAATTATTTTTGTAACATTGTAGCAACGGTAACGCTTGTTTGTCGTATTTTATAATCGCGCAGTCCAGGAGATTCCATTGTCACTTTGAAGGCTGGCACAGAATAACCTTCCCAATGCATCAGTTAAAGCATGTCACTGGCAGCTGGGGGAGGGCTGGGCTTCTTGTTCTTGCTCTGCTTTTTTTACGTGTTCTGTTTTTTCACCTCCATAACCTTGTCTGATGGGCATCCCTCACATTTACAATGCCTGATGTGCTTCCTGACATCTGTTCAATTTGATTTTCTATAATTTCCATTGATGCCCCTGTTTTCCTGCCATTAAACTAGTATATTGCCCAGCTGTATTCTGGGTCAAGAATGGGCAATCTTTTAAATCTAGTATAAGGTGAAATATTACTGTGGGATGGGAAGGGGAGGAGGGGGAAGACAAGGATTATAAAACTGACTGAAGGGCTGTCTGTCCTGGAAAGGGAAAGTATGTGTTTTATCTGGGAGAATGGAGGAGAGGGAAGGTGCATGTATATTTAAGGGAAGAGTATAATATATTTCCTGGCACTGGGAGGCTGTGCATCACCAACAGCTGAAATTCTGGGGCTGTAGTTGAGATGAATACAAGCGAACAATATCAACCTTTCTACCCCACAGTGACTAGCCATTGACCTTAACCCTCAAGGAAAGGGGCACTCTCACTAGGGGAATTGCATGCTTACTCAGCCCTAAGCCACATCTGAGCCAAAGCTGCCAATTTTGCCAAATTATGTGTGATGCTTTTGAAATGTGGACTATTGTCCACCAGGGACTAAGCTGGAATGACCGAATTCATTTCACTTAGGTTTTCAATGGCAATAACATTATTTCAAAAAAATACCGACTGCAAAACATTTATCATTCTGATTTTATTCATCTTTGTCATTTACTTATGTTTCATGGTAGTTTGTAAAAGGCAGTGAAGTTAATGTCCCATTATTTCAAACCCCCAAGGTTAGATTTTCGGGCTTAAATTGAATTTAAAAACCACGTGTATAGTTAATTCATACATTAACAAAATTTCTATCCATCACAGGAGCCTTGAGCTTTTGCAGAGTTTTTCACATTTTACTGAAATCATTAATAGCTGAAAAAGAGCCTAGAGGTACTGATACAGGTACTCTGAAATGCCCCTGAGCAATAGACAAAGAAATGCTTCCTTGGGTGAATCTGAAGCATTCTTCACTGTTCAGCATAGCGAAACAAAACTTAAGAGCTCATGTGCCTTTCAGTCATGGTGCCAGGACTGTCAGAGCATCCTCTGATGGTGTTGCTAGCAAGTGTAATAACACAACATTTAGGTAGTAGGATGCTTTTGATATTTTTTTAAGAAAACTAAGCCCACAGACCTTTTAACTAAGCAACTTGAAGGCCTCTGCTAAACCAACTGGTGAATTTTGAAATAGTTACTTGGTCAGGAAATTTATCATTTTTCCCTCCCCTCCACTGAGAAATTTTTAGAACTGTTCTGTCACGTTTTCCTGCAGACAATGGAAATTGGTCATGGGAGTTATTGGTCTTGGAGACAATGATAATGTGTTTTGTATTAGTGTTTAAAAAACCCCAGACTTTTTGTTTTTAAAGCAGTGAGGTTGTAGGAAAATCCTGCTGCTTATTCCGTTTTGAAAGGAAATAGAAAATGCCCAGACAACAAAAGCTGTGCTGCAAATTGTGTCCAGCACAGGTGGAGAACGACTGTACCGAGTATTATCTTCCAGACCTCAGATATGAGTCCCCACACGTTTGGCTGCCTGCAGAGCCACAGGTTTGGAAATGCCCATAAAGCTGTCTCTCATCTTGATGAGCTGCAGAATTAGAGACGGCCTTAAACTCTGTCTTGCTTCAGCACTCTCTAAACCTGTTTGAGGCCATACAAGCTCTGAGAAATCAATTATTTGATAGCCTATTCCTCTGTGGTCAATTGCTTGCAGCTCAAAACTAACTTTTGGCAGAGCTGAGGATGAACAGACGTAGAGGCAGCCAGCCCAAACATTCCTTTTGAACAAAGAATGAAATATGAGAACTACCCTGAAGTAACCAAGGGACCCAGGATGATCTGTGTTTAAAATAACAAAAACCTTGGTCTTCTCCAAAAACTTTGCTTTTCCCCTCCTACAGTGGGGAACACACTGCTGTCATACACTGTTCTTTCTGGAGACCTCTCTGCTCAGAAGCAAAAAGCTAATAATGACCCAGTTGACAACCAGGCACTTGCAGGTCTGCTTGCACCATTATTAATTGAAATATTCACAACTTCACTTATCTATTGCCTGTATTCATGTTTCCAGAAAATTGTACCTGAATAAGCTTGTTTCCATAGTATCTTGCCTGTTTCCTCTTACTGGCTAGGTTCATTTTGGGGAAACCTTGGCAGGGAATCTTCCCCTGTCTTTGAGTGCTGCCAGTCTTACCATTCAGGTGGCAATCTTTTTTCTTATTACCCTAAGTTGTAATAAAATCCTTATCTATAGCTTATAAAATGAAGGTACAGGGTTGCAGTAGAAGAAGCGGGAGAATGATATGAAAAAAGTGTAATTTCATACCCATCATTTTTCATCATTGAGTTAGGCTGGCTGAAAAGCTTCTATCTATCCCCATCAGAATCTCATTACAGGTCAACTTGCAAAGTAAGGTAATACTCAGAGTAAAAGTGACAGAATTTCTCAGCTGGCAGATGGCCTGATTCCACAATTATTCACCTTAGATGGTAGTTGTGAATAATATCAAAGAGCCTGTTAGTGCTTTACCAGCAAAACTTGCTAATTTGCACAGCTATGTGGTGATGAAATGGTTCTTTTCAATTTGGAACTGAAGAACATGCAGTTTTCTTGTACATTTAATTTAGATTACCTGAGAAATGGTGAAATGTAAGAATGGCCATACCGAGATGGCCTTGAGGTGATTCTATTATCTGGCCTCTGAGAGGCACCTGAAGTAGATACCTAAGAAAAAGAACCAGAATGGGGTGAGCATGTAGTGATACTTCATTAAATGGAGCTGTTCTGCTGCAATTTCTGGCTTCAAAAGGCTTCTGTGGTGCCTTTTCTGTTCAGTAGCTCTCAATGAATTTTCCTTCCATGAATTTGCCTAGTTGCACTTTGACCTGGTCTGTAGCTAATAATCAGAATTTCTTAGTCTGTGTTCAATCCAGATGAAATCTGCATTGTAATCGTTACAATGAGGCTGCCTGAACATAGGTTGGTTTTTTTTAACAACCAAACTGTACCCTCCGAGACAGATCCAGGAAGATTGGTTGAACCTTGATGAATGTGAATTGTTCTCCAGCACTGGGGAAAGTGCTATGCATGCATAACTATTGGACAATTTTTAAATGGGTAGATAAACCTTACATTTTTGTGTGCAGTTCAATCCTGGCAAAGCATAGTAAGCAAGGGGTGGGGGGCAACATAATTAGGAGACATGGAACTTTTTGAATCTGCAGTGCTCTCTATTTTAAGAAAACTCTGGTATAATATTTTAGAAACTAGAGAAAGTCATCTTGAATTAACTGTTTCTAAGGTAAAATGTGCTTCCAAGGAAAACAGAGGAAAGAGAATTCCAGGGCAAGTTTTTTTAGCATCTAAGGTTGTATTTCAAGGATTTTGACTAATACTATTTTTTAATGAGTCCTTTTTACTGACTAAATTTTGTGTGTTTGTGCTCATTGTACACACAAGGATTTTGTTAGCTGCCTGCAGAAGTTTCTGCCTTTGTAGAATCTTGCTGATTCCCCCAGGTCCAGTTTGTTGTCTGAGGAAAGTGATGCTTCCCAAGAGCACTGCTGTTGCTCCTCAAAGCTGGTTGCTTCCCCTGAGCTCTCCAGCTTCCCCGCAGGATTAAAGCCACTTGTCTTTAGGGTTCTGTCTGACTGAAGACATTGAAGTTCTACACTCTGCAAAAGTTCCCTTTTATTGTTAAGAATCACTTTTTGCCTTACTTGGCCGAATACTTTAGACACAGATTGCTTTTCTTTACTACTCTAATTTTGGCTGTAGATGAATTGCCTGTTCCTAGAGAGAAATAAAGATGAAACAATAATAATCTTTCTGTCACAAAAGAATATAGTTTTGGGGACTATTCTTACAGACAGAACAGGCTATTTTTTAAGAGAAAACAGACTGTCAGTCCAGTATATTAGCTTCACTTGAATCTTTACCATTCCATGATATTTCTAGAAAGGGCAGAAATGCTTAATTTTCTGATTTTCCAGTTCTTTGTCTCCTGTGCTATTCCTACAACTGAGAACACTTTGCTGTAAATATTTTTTGTTTAATGTCCTAACTGTAAATTATGAAAAATGTGAGATTCCCTAGTTGTTTCACTTTTTTAAAATAAAAAACCATTCTTTTCTATCTTTTCTGGGGTCTTGAGAAACGTGCCTTGTTGCTAGCAGATCTGAGTCACTGCTCCAAAAAGCGTTCTGTCCCTAGGAAGCCAGCATAATGGGGAATGTTGCCTTTCCCAGTGCTTGTTGTTTGAGCTCCTGTCCTCTCTGCCATAGTCTCCAGTCCCGTGGGTGGGAAAGGGATAGGCAGGGGATATCTTCTGCATGATTCTAAGCAATAAGCAAGGAGTTTTTCCCTCTTTAATTACTATAAGACAGATATTTCAACCGTCTTCATTTTCCAGGGTATGGCTCCTTCATCTGTTTTTCCTTGACAGTGACAAAGTCAGTTCAATCAGGAAACGCAGTGGTTACACAGCCCCTTTTATAATGTGGTAGCTTTGAGCAATGACACCCACTGCAAAGGGAGGGTTTGTAGCGAGGCAAGGGTGGCAATGTTGAGAAAATAGGGAAGTGTCTGAGCCCAGGAAGAAGAAATTTGGAGCACCCAATTAAGAGACCTTGTGGTGCTGCTACTGTTTAGGGCCAGCAAAAGTTCAGCCAGGTGCATAGGCAGACCTTGTACCTTGTAAGTTGTTGACTCCAGTGATCTTCCTGCTTTGCAGGGGATGCTGTGCATCCACAGCACAGCTCCCAGAAGAGAGAATTTTACAAGGAGCATCACCCCACTCACACCACAGAGCCCTACCAAGTTTCTCAGGAAAAATTCTTCCCGATCACCTTTTGCAGTGCATTCAAATATTGGTCTGAGGAGAAGCTGAGCAGTGAAGTTCTCCATTTCTGCTTTGCATGTATGTTTTTGGGACGTTAAATTTCAGGCATCTAAGTGTGTTCCTTGTTGACCTCAATTTCAAATGAGGAAGTCTCTGCTGACACTATCCTGTCTGAGCTATCGGCTGCAAAAATGATGCAGTTTTCGTTTTGTTGACCTTATTTACCATAATAAGGGCAAACGCAGTAGTTTTTTCCTCCGTTCCAACTTCATAAGCCCACACAAGTCTTTTTTCAGCTCCATTTGAAATCAATGTGAAGAAATTGATTTCAAAGCCCAGTGAATTTAGTAGGAGTTACTCCATTGACTTTTAATGTGCTCTCAGGTGTGCTCTGTAATAGTGGCATGGCCACACCTGAAATAGGAAAAATTCATTTAAAAAATATGCGATAGGATGATGAAATTCTGATTAGAATGAGATCTGTCCTCTGCAAGGTGGACTCTTGGGGTAGTGTTTGCCACAATTTTAAGTGTACATGGCCCCCACTGAGGAAATATTGAATTGATTGAATAAGACTAAGTGTAGAATCTGAATCCCCAAGGGCTGGGATAGGCCAACTATAAATTTAAAAAGCTAAAGAAAGTATTCCTGAACTTCAAAAGGGAAGGCAGTACTATGGATTCTTTCAACTCTTTTTAACTTGCTTTATGTAAAATTATGTAGCCTGTTGCTCCAGTACCTTTGAAGTGCCTGGAGATGCCTGTATGTGTAAGCAAGTATTGAAATTTTAAAAAAACAGAAAAACAAGATTGGGCTGTTTTTTGTTGTCAAAGTGGGCTATGCTAAATTCCATCTGTATGTGAGACAAAAAATAAGAAAATATTCACTCTGAGCTATTTGAAGTCTCCTTTTCGAATTAGAAATGAAATTTGAAGGCAATTTTTTTTTGTGCTTACTTATTTAAGACCTTGAGCCACTTGCAGAGACAATATTATAACACAGTTTTTAGGGAATTAGATCCATCCACAATAGCTTCACAAAGACCCAGATGCTTGTGTTATTCCCTGTACTCAGTGTTTAGTGTCAATCTCTTTTGATTTTTTTTTTCCTTTCCTGCACCAGGGCAGGGTGTACATAACTGTATCTGCAGATTCATTCCAAAGCAGCCATTAAATTAGTGCAGTAGCCAGTTGTTCCTTGGAACACTCAAAAGATGCTCCCTAGTGAACAGGGCAAATGTCACCTGTATTGGATCAGGCTATAGGTTATTGTTCCTTCTGCAATTAAATACAGACAGCCTTCAAATTCAACCTTATATGTGGAAATGGTTGTGAACATGAAGTGCTCAAACAAGAGTACAAATAAATATCAGTGCCTGTTACTGGGTTCAAGTTTAAAGATTTTCATTGGTTTCCTTTGTCTCAGGCCCCCAGGTCTCTTAAAACAAAACCAGAAACTTTACTCCAAGAATACTTCTCTGTTACTTTCAAAATACGTTATTTTCAAAATACAGCAACTGATACTTCAGACAAATAAATATTTTGTGTTGTTTTTACTGGAGAAGCAGTGACAAAAAGCAGTAAGGTTTTCTATAAGTAAAAATGATGGGTTAGTTCCTGTACATGCAATCAACTTTAGTTTCCTTGTGAGTCATGGAATCAGAATTTGCCTTGATGCACATAAGCTCTCTCTTCTCCAAATCCTGCAGGAGAGAATTAACTCTACAATGTCTCCTGTACTGTTCTTTAGCATATGCAATCAAGTTTTGCTCTCTTTTACCTTTAATGCCTACTAATATAAAAGATTACAAACATGTAACACACTGGAGTAGAAAATAAATACTAAAATGGACCTGAGTAAACAGAAACCATGTTGGTTCAAAAGTTGTATCTCCAGGTGATGTATTTGCATAATGACACATAGACTGCTTTTGTTGTATTTGTGGCATTGCTTCTGTAAGTTTTCCACGAGCAGAGTTGATGAATAAGAGCAGTATGAGGGAATACAAAAAATATTCCTGTTAAATTTCAATTTCTAGAACCTGTTAGCCAGTAGCACTTGAAAAGGAAGCCTGGAAGTGTTATATACCACGTGCCTCAGGAGGACAAAGCTTCCACTTATTTCATTGAAATAGTTTGAGTTCTGGGAAGTTTCTCTATGAATGTGAACTGGAAACATGTCCAGGTAGATGATATCTCTACACCTTCTAATCTTGCTTTAGCCTTGTGTGTCAAAAGGCAGGAAAGTAGGAAGGAGCATTATACTATTTTAAACAAGTTCTAGCTTGAATTTTATTGGACTCTGAGCTTCAGCTGATTTGTCATTAATCTCTTAAAGAATAAATTAAAAAATCAAAAATCTCTTGATAATATTTTCCAAAAATAGTTCCGTATAGTCCAAGGTCGATATTGTTGAGAACTCAACACAAATTCAAGCACTTCTAACCTAGGGCTTCTAGCAGAGCAGTCTATAAAGCTTGCAATGTCTGAATTTGTGTTGAAATAAATTATATTGCTCCCATTCAGATGAAAACACCTTTATATGAAGAAAGGGTTTGCTTTTATTGGCTAAGCATTGGAAAAGTCCATAAATTCAAAATAAGTAGAGTTAAGGAATAAAGTTTGGAATGAGAATACAAAAATCCTCAGGGCTTAACCTTGGAGTGATTCTGTGTTTGCACCTGCTGGAAGCTGATTTTCCAGTTGGCATATACCCTCTCTGGGTAAGGACAGGTTAATGCCCAGCTGCAGACCTGCTGAAGGGAAAATAAGTTTATTCTTGTAAACACAGCAGTTTCCATAAAACCACATGGGTCAGTGAATGTTTGTCTAATACATGCGGGGAAGCTGCAAAATGCAGCCTTGAGGCAGCGATGCTTTAGTTACTCCACTAATGCAGCCTGCTAAAAAGAAATAAAAATTAACTTGCCAATGATTACTGCTCAACTTTTTATATTTGCTGCAGATGCTGTGATATTTATTTATTTTTGCAATTAATAAGCTTGAATCAATTTTTTAAGCATCTTACTCTTATGATTTACAGGGGATATTGAGCCATCAAAGCTATCAAAAGCATTAATCTTTAATACGAGGGCAATTCAGTTATCTTGCCAGAAAGTTTTAATTAGAAGGAAATTCTTCATCTCTGTGATGCTTATCTGTATTAATCTTTCTGCATCAGTGTATCAAGTTTTGGCTGCAGGAACAATGTTTTAACTTAATTAATTCTTTATGAAAAAAGTTGCTCTTGAAAATTGAGCTTAGATCTTGCTTGCTAGACAGCTACTCAGAGTTTCTTCTGGCCCTTAAGTCAGAATTTACTTTTATAAATTGTACAAATTTGAAAAGTTGAATGAAGTTTTTTGAATGCATGTGCTTATAACCTTGGAGTTTACAAGTGGATCTGCATGTGCTGGCAGGAGAGGAGAGAGATCCTGATGCTTCCAGGTGGGCTCCTTAATTAGCCTTCTCACAGCAACAGGACTCTGATCATTGCTGAGATGGGGAGCTGGGGCCTGTAAACACCTAATGAGTGTAGAAGACTCTCCAGAAGTCATTACAGCTGTAATGGTCAGAAATGGTAGCGCAATTAAACTTTTTTTTTTTTTTTTGGGTCACATGATACATTATGAAAATGAGACTTTTTCTCTTTGATTCCAGGAAAACATTTCAGACATTATTGTCAATATATTAGTGGTAAACCTTGATTAAGATCATTTTTACAACACAAAAACATATTTCAAAGTTTCTAATTTGTCCTAAATTACATTATACAGAAGCTACTATTTTTCTTTAGCAAACCAATTGCCCAAGACATGAGGGAACACTTACATTAAATGAGGGAAAAAAGGAAACTAATGCTAGGCATTTAAAGAAGTTAACAAGGGAAAAAAGTCCCCAATCTAAGAATGGTCTAATTCTCGCTATATGTTTATCTGCTTCCCTCAGTAGCAGTTATTAATTGTAATTGCTGATGTTACAGTAAATTGTTAGTGTATTCCTATCTAATGTTGAATAACAGATGCATATTTCTTTCTAAATGTTTATACGCATTTCTTTCAAGTGGCAAATTTAAATGTTACATTTTGCCTCTTTCTGACCACCTGCCAACAGTTGGGACATGGAAATAATACAAGAATTCACTGCAAATAATTTTTTGTTAAATACCTTTTTATGTGTTTGATATGGAATCAAGAGGATTTTTCTGGCAGGAAGTCTTTAATTCTCTTCTTGAAGAACCACTGTCCTGAGAAATACCTATCCCATGATATTTCTCTTCCAAATTTGGCACATTAATATTCTTGCTTCCTTATTTATTATAAATATGCTCCTAGCATCTGCTTATACTTTTTTTTTGAGCACAGTTGTAAATTGTACTTTTTCCAGATGATCAGAATTATGCATCATGTTTGTCTCATCCATTGTCCAAGCCCTTCCTAACTTGATTGGCCAGAATATAAAAATGGAGGTACATGCCTTTTTCTCACTTGTGTAGCGGTTTGGAGAAGCTGAAAATTTTAGGAGTTAAGTTTCTGCTTTTCTCTTTGACATAGAGTAATTTCTTGGCTATAGTCTCCTCATGCAGGATATGCTTATGCAAGCAAACACATCAATTGTGGAACATCAGGACAGTCCTGCACCAGCAGAAATTCACTGTATCAGATGTAGCTGCTATTGCCAGCCAAAAAGCCCAATGTAAGCTTTCATGCAAGTTGCTTTACAGCTGTCATTCCCACACCCAAGGCATATTCTGTTCAGTATAAATTGCTTTTTGTTATGTAATATATTTACAATATCTTTTGCTTATTCTTGGGAGGCAGTCTTTCCTTTAGACATGAATGTCTACTTTTCTGAACACTGAGTTACAGCTGAATAAAAATAAATTTGACAGGCAAGTGTCTTCCAGGAACCATTATGCATTAGGTAAATTATGAAGAGCTGTTAAAACTCAAGTTGTGTCTAACTTTCTCTATGTTTTTTAGGGTCTGTTTGGAACCCTTTCTATTTCAATTAAGAAATATTTGCTATTTAGCTAGGTATTGCATTTCAAATATTACTGTTCATCTGAGCGCTAAAAATGTCTCTGAAAAGTGACAATGGGCCAGGACTGACTTATCTACATAGTCCTGTTTTGTTGTTACTTGACATCAAGACTTTTGAGAGCAACCATATCTGGTTTTTGCCCTTGAAGGATTAGTACTTGTTCCAGGCAATCCCACGTCATCATCAGTTTCCAAACCCAGTGTGTTGTCAGAGTTGTGTGTCGATAGTGTGTTATTTAAAGGCTTGCTCAAGGTTCCAGCTGTGTGGTGTATCTTCAAGAGAAGGCCTGCCACATTTCTAGTAAATGTGTGCTGTTTTTAAAGGATGCATCTTGCAAATGTGCTCTGGCTGCAAAGAATGCCTGGATCTAACCAGGCTTCTAAATAATGAGCTGTGTACACCGGTGCTAACTCGCCATCACCGCGGCAGTACACGGTGTTTGTGCACTTTCTGGCTCGGGCTGCGAAGTGCAGTGACTCCAGAAGACTCAGCTCTTTTCCCTTCTGGAGACAGGCCCCAGGTCAGGGCTGAAGCCTGTTGAAATGGCTCTTCAGTAAAGCAGCTACTGTACATTGCCAGTGCTCTGCGTAATGTATTTGCCTGGTGGATCAATGGCTGAGATTTTCAGTGTCATAAATCTGGAAGTTCAACAGCTTTCAAAAGCAATGCATGCACTTACAAACAGTAACCTAATGGTTGAGTAGAGATTTCAGTAATGGGATCAACAGTGCTCATGGAAAGCAAAACAACAGAGAAGGTATTTTTAAGCTGAAGAAATCCTGGCAAAATAAAACATTAATCAGATATGGCAGTCATATAATTACATTACTTGGTTTTAAAATGCAGCCATGAACAACCCAATACAAAACATTTAAACTTTATAAATGACTGTGCTAACAGGTACTTGCCAAAATACATGGCAATGATTTTGCATGTGTAAAATACCAATAACCCTGAAGACACTCATGTGTTATCTGAACAGAAATTCAGCTCTTATATTTGTAGTTCCTTTGTGTGAATGCTTGTGATGTGGGCCCAGATGCTGCCTGGAGCACATGAGGATTTTAGACACCTAATACTGTATTTAGAGCAGAGGTTCCAAACATGTCTAGCATTAGAAGTATCAAAACATTACCCTAGAAGTTTAAATAACAATCAGTTTTTACAAATTTTTTATGCATTCACAGGAATTTAATGCTCCTGTCAGTTTTGGTGATGTACACCAAATGTTCATACTCTGTATTCATCTTTATGCAGGCAAAATAATGATAAAAATGTATTAATTTTCTTGGAAAATTGTGTGCTCTCTTCAAAACATGAATATGATCCAGGCTAGTGTGTTCCTGTGTATGTCTGAAGACAGAATCCTTCTATAGATTTAATGTACTATATCAAGAAATCTTCAAACTGCAATATGTATAGGGTCCACCTTCCTTATAAGGCACTTACTTACATTATTCTCTTTGAAAGTGTTCTGGCTCACAAATACTGTGCATGAAGGCCCATTACATTCTCCTCTATTTACAGCAACATCTCCTTGTGACATTCAAAATGCTTGTCTTTCAAGGATGCTGTTATAATAAGGTCCAGAGTGTTCGTAATAAATTCATAGAGATCAATGAGTAGTTCATGAAATAGCTTCACAGTCACTTTTGTGTGGAGCTGCAGTGCAGCAGTGTAAAAACTGTGAAAAAGCAGTCACATACTAAATTGAATGTGTTGCTGCGTTTCACATGGAATTATAAGAGGTTATGCTTTTCTTTTAATGTGCATTATATTTCTGTCTTGAAAAGGAATCTTCAACAAATTGCTGCAAATTTGGAGATGCTGAATTCCAACTTTCTCTTGCTCTGGGTTTTCAAGAATTCCCATGTTTTTATGCTAAAGGAATAATCATAGGAATAGTAAGCACTTAGTTAATACAGTAATAGGCTTGTAACACCTGCTGTAACTGTTGACTCTGTTGTTGTCACCAATGAAAATTGTGACTCTTATGCCAGGCAATTACTCTTTCAGTGTTTCTGTATATTTAGCTTAAATGTGTTTAGGACCTGGAAGTGATTCAGCAAATAAAATCCAAATGCTATTTTGAAACAGTACATTTTTATAAACTTTGATTTATCCTTTTATCCTTATTTTATCTCTTTTTATTTTATCATCTTTTTGTAAGGAGCATTTTGACATTTTAGAAAGAATGTGCATTCGTACTATTGCAATATCCTTGTTGTTTCTTATTTAAAGTTTTTTATAAAAGACCCTCTAAAATCATTTTATTGATGCTGCATGATTTGTAAATAAAATGAGCAGTTTGACACATATATAGTCTATAAATGTGGTAGTTATGGTTGAAGACAATGTCATGCTGGTGCCCCATGCTTAAGTCAGAAGACGATTCTAAATCCACAGACTTTGAACTGTGTTTATTCTTTAGAAATCAAATTTCAAATTGAATGCATGTAGATCAACTGTGCAAAAAGTCATTTTCAAAAAAAAAGTTTTAATTAGAAACAATGAAAATTATTTATAGTTAAAACTTTTTAATGAAATGACCTTCTTCATACTTGTTCTAGAAAGCTGGTATCAAAATTGGATATTTTCATGAAATAGCACTGAAAAAGAAATACATCAGAAATTGCTTTTCTTACTCATAGTCAAACCCATCACTGTTGCTCTTTCAAACAACTAAGCTGCTCTCGATTCCAGTGATGGAATATCACTCTGCTTTACAATTGCTTTAAGCCAGTTTGGTCTTTAGAAATCCAGGAGAAAGAAGAATGAGGCTGTGTGGGATTTTTGTCTATCAGTCTGCATAATCAATAGTTGACACAAAAGGACTAATTGCTCTTAGCATTTAAAGAGAAGTGCTTATTAGCACAAAAGCTGTGTATCCTCTTATTGTAGCTAGT
The DNA here is from genome assembly GCA_013398855.1 of Mohoua ochrocephala. Classification (NCBI taxonomy): domain Eukaryota; kingdom Metazoa; phylum Chordata; class Aves; order Passeriformes; family Acanthizidae; genus Mohoua; species Mohoua ochrocephala. Next base: position 117,456 of record VZTA01029663.1, read on the forward strand.
AACTCTACTATCCTGATACTTATCTACAGTCACAATCAGATAAAAACTGTTGATTCCAGCAAGGATCTGGCAATAACTAAGGACTGTAGGAAGGTGGGAAGAACAGTGTTAGAAGTATAATCCAGTCTGTCAAGAAGTTTCTCTTTACTGTTATCGAGAGATTGGCCTGATGCCTTTCAATCTTACCTCTATTTTCAATATTGTAGTCAAGACAAGATATGGGAGAGAGACTATATATTCCTTGAAAATCATTTAAATGACACATAGTTTTTAATGTGGTAAAGTATTCTGCCTCTAACATTTTGTAGTCGTGTCTGTTCAGCATTTCCTTCCTTATCTGGAATCTGGAAGTGTAGCAGAATTATAGTGAAAAGCTATCGCCATTTAGAAATGCTTTATTTTAAAACAGTGAACAGGAATAGGCATAAACAAAATGTAAAGTGCCTTCCACTGGCTGGCTACATCAGATAATGCTCCAGACAATTGATTTTTTTGCATGCACTTATGTATGAAGAAGTGCGTTGGCCTGATTCAGCACATGTTGTGTCGTGAGGTTATGGAAGAGGCTCGGTCTGCTTCCCAAAGGTGGGGGGGGGTGTGTAAAACAGACAAAAACCAGAAAATCAGATTGACTAATATGTTTACAGTTTATGCAAGACTTCTTAGTGCTTCCCACTATCATTTATGTCCTAGAAATTCACTGTACCAAATGCTTTTTGGAGTTATCTCCATTTCACATTACTTTTGTAGAAAGGTTTCTGAAATGTTAATTAGCAATACAGTAACTCAAGTGCCTTCTACACCCTCTGTTTTCACGCTGCGCCACTAAAGTACGTCTAATTACATGAATGAGAAGGTTCTTGTTAATTTCTGTGATGTTTTGCTCAGACCCCATGTCCCCTGCAGCCTGTGGCAGGGAAACCATGTACAGCTTCCTGAAAGTAGGACACTGCAAAAGAATGAGTGTCATCATCATGTCTTAAAAATGTAATTAAAGTATTGAGGCGGCTTGCTGGAGCAAGGGTGCAAAACCGAGGTATTCTATTTCCTATAGAAGGAAAGCATTTTCAGATGGGGAGCAATCGGTCCTTATATTTAGGGGGGTTATTTTGGATTTTTTAGGTATTTCATTGAAAATAGTTGTTTAAAAATTAGATTTTTTTAAAAAACTTCTTTCAAAAGAACTGACTTCATCATGTTTTCTTTACAATACTATAGCCCTCTGCAGCTGTACTTTTTTTCCTCTGCCCTTTCATGTTCTTGGTTGCTGAGCATTTTGCTGGTGTTTCCAACTTCTTCCTTGGCATTTCAGGAGCTTAGGATTTTTATTTTTTTTTTGCACCAATTCCCTGTGAATTTTATTTTTTTTTAACTGATGTTTGTTTTTCCTTCTGAATTTCCTCTAAAATAATGGCTTGGGTTCCTTTAGGACTTTGAAGGAATGATTGATTGATATTTTTTCTGTACCTCAGTTGGTACATAATACACCTGGTATCCAGTTCTGCTGTCTAACCTGTACTGCATGTGAGAATGCTGCTGCCAGTGCCTCTAATTCTAACTGGGAAGTTTCTGCTCTTTCTTGCTGTCATATCAATAGAAAAAGCATATAATTTATTACACAAATCTTTAAAAGACAATTTAAAAAACCCCTTTAACTCACATGGTTGGGAATGTTCTCCTAAGCACCTTTTGCTAACCCGACTCTTAAATTCCTCCAGACTGTATTAAATGATTATACAAAGAATCAGAAGCCTTGCTGTAGAACTCTATGTAATACAGAATAAACATAGCCTGGCTAATTCAGGGTATGAAATGGAGAAAAGTCTGTTCCTTAAAAAAAAATTTTACATTTTCAGCAGTGCCCCTGCTGAAAGTAGGCTTTTGCTCCCATCTTACATTTATTCCTAAAGACTCTCTCCATCAATGTATGACAAAGTCATTCTTTTATCTTGATTTTTGTGAAAAACTGCTTTTCCCTTATGGCTTCTTTTGGCCTAGAGCTTGTGAACCTTCAGTCTTTGTCAGTGTGGAGTGAAGGAATATGAAATTTTCTGCAAATTGCCCCAGTGTATTAGCACTAGGGCTATGCAAACCTTTCCAAGTGTGATTTGAAAGGGTTACTTTCAAACCATGACTTCTTTGGGAGATCCAGTTCATGTGGGTTCACAGGCCAACCAGTTAAAGGAAAGGTTTCAGGCTGAGCCGCCCCCTCCCTTCTCCCTACACGCTTTCCCATGGGCTGGATCTCATTACAAACCCACAGGCAAGGCACAGGGTCAATCACATCATGTTAATTCATACAGGTTGACTGGTTCACTGGGACTGGAAGCTGAAAAGGTGAGAAGTTTATCACAGCAACAGAACTCTGATCTTAGAAAAACAAACATCCCTAAACTAGGTCTCTTCTTATCATATGAATCAAAACCTTAAATAAAAACAAGATAATTTTAAATAATTGAGGGAATCATACAGGGAATCAATCTTCCCCTGCTAGGAGTACTCAGAGGTTGGCTTTACTTCTAACACAAGAAGATCTCTGATCTCAAGGAACTATTCCTTTCTGAAACTTGGATATAATTACATGGGCTGAAATATAAAATAATAATGAGTCAGTTCTATATACCTGGGAGAATTGCAGTGTGAGGCACACAAGGGGAGGAAACATTTTAATGACTTTTCTGGCTGGAGAGGTGAACTCAACTGAAATGTTTTATCTTTCTGGAGGGGGGAAAGAAGTAAAAATACCCTCAGCTGAGCGAAAATGACACTAGGCAGCATTGATCCCATGCATTATATTACGTTATGGGAAATGTAAGAAGCATGAAATACTTTTCCTCTATGAGCTCTCTTATGGAATGTATTTGAAATAGATTATAGACATCGTGAGTATTACCGTGCTTGGTCTGAAAACAGCCAGTGGTATCCCAAACAGTTTTTTGCTTCATTTCTCTCTGATTCTTAGTATCGCATTATTATCAGAATGTATTAAAAGGCTTTTAATTCTAGACCTAAGCAAAACCAAAAGCAGAATTTGGATTGTTACCCCATTGTGGATGTCCATGCAGATTTGTGCACATCCTTTCTCTTTGTGTTTTCACTTGACTAGCTTGACTCCATCCAAAACTGAGTTCAGCTTGGTTTGAACGTGTGCTTGGCACACCTGAGTTGTCTTTGGCAGCTGTGGGGGTACTCAGAAACGGGCGTGTGGTTTGTCTGTCTGTGTGCTGTACCCAGCGTTTGCTCTGTGTTGGAAGGTACTGCTGTACAGTAGATTTGAACCTAAAATGGCTGACTAGTTTCTAAATAATCCCTAAGGAAACAGTTTAGTCTAGGCCATTATCTTGATAGTTCATAATTAGGTTCAATAATAAAGCTTGTTTTGCTGACCTAGGTCAGATCATGGCGTCCACCGCATCTGTGCGCAGTGACCTTGCTCTGAGAGTGTATTGTTAGAAAATCCATTATTATCATCACATACACTTCGGAGAAGTGGCTGTTTTGTGAATTGATGGTGTGATGTTGCCACTTTAGATAAAAGAATCCATGAATTATTGACTTAATGAGTTAATGTTGCTTGATTTCACAACAAGGTCTTTTTAGTCTGGGTGCTATTTACTGAACACATAATCACAACATATGAAGGAAGGCACAGATAATAGTACAGTGCATTTACAACCCTCTTCACTTCTAATAAAGCAAAGTGTTAGCTAAGAATTTTTGTTCCCTTTAGTAAACCATTAAAACTTAGGTAATTACAAGCAACTCCTGTTTAAACAATTAGCAAATAAAATGTTTATTTGTCACTGATTTCTTATCCCTTCCTTCTGTTTGGCTTAAGGTCTGTCCACAAGAACCTACTCGTTTTTTTAGAATCTAAACATATCTTTTTTCCTATGACTAAGCCTAATGCTGCTACCACATGGAAGCCCAGGAAAGGCTGTTAAAAGTCAATCAATGTCATCCAGAGTTCATCGTATTAGCTTTTTTCTTTTAAAGGTAGGTTTTCTGGTAAATTTATGATATTCAGAAATCTTGAGAATATAAAGGTTTTATTACAGAACATAACTTGTGAGAGGAGAGACGGAAAACATACGGAGCATGTCCCAGAGCAGAGATCTTAATGGTATACGTGTCGGGTTTCAAATACCTGTGCTCCTTTGATCCCAAGGTGTGAATCCCAGCTCTGTTAACTGCTCACTCCTACATGATAAATAAAATAAGGTCTGCTTGTAGTATCTTGTGGAGATGTGTGTCCTATGAAGATATAACTCTCACTAAAATTTAACATAAACTGAGGACTGTAGAATTTAGGTCTACATATAGGTCTTTTGAAGGGGACCGTGTCAAACAAGACCTTAACGTTCTTCAGAGGTTTACATTAGTTTTAAGTAACTCTATGCAAAACCAAATAACTGCACAGAATTGTCCCGGTGGGTATTGATCTGTATGTCACTCTCACACTAGAGTTCTGTAGAAATAGGGGTAGGTAAAATATGCTGGCCGAGTATGACTTGAAATACCATCACGAGAAAACTTGACTCTGGCACTTAATGTTCTTTTTTGTTCCAGTCTTTAAATAAATAGTGTTAATTGCATCTTCCCTTGTACTGTTGTCCAGTGGTCTGAGGATGTCCCAGAAGGTCTGCATGTGTAGGTCTGCTCCTCCCCCAGGTCTCACAACTCGCCGGGTTGTGCCAACTCACCAGCCGTAGATCAGGGAGAGGACAGAAAAAGCTTTCATTAGGAGTGTGTGTGAGAGCTTTGGGGTGCATAAAGGCAGGTTGGTGTTTTACAGTGCCTTGCATCCCTCCATCACAGTACATAACACAGAGGTGGAAGGGAGGTTGTGGTTTCACTGGTGTTTTGGTTGAAGGTTCTCTCTGTGTGCAGTGGAGGGATGTGCTGCTTAGCCCAAACTCCCAGTAAGAAGTGCCTGCCTTCCACCGAGGCAGAGCACAGACCTTGATTTCAGTAGTTCTCTGTACATGCATCCACTTAATGGAAATGTTGGCAGTGTGTCCCGGTATTTTGTTTATTCCACAGAAGAAAAAAAAAATCCAAGCGTGTGACAAACTTCAGTTGTACTTGGAGTTGATTTGATGGGAATAAACTCAGACTGGTAAAGCATGGAGCCATGTAGCAGTAGATGTATTTTGCAATTTTTAAGGATCATGTGTGTGTATGCCCTTCTCTTTACTTCCTTTGTACCGACCTTCTTCAGTGTTGTGAACTTAATTTTACAGGCCTTTGAAGGCAGAGAACCTGAATAATTAACTTTAGAGCATTTAAACATGAGCTGAGAGCCTTTCTGTGCCTCAGAGCACTGGAATTGAAAATTTGACATCTTATGATCTACCATGACTGAAATAAAAACTTTTACATCTGGTCAAGCCTATACTGAACAATTAGGAGAGTGAGTTTGTACCTCTTCCCCATTTATATAAAGTACTCAGCTCTAACCTTCAGGTGTTCTGAGATATTGGACTTTAAACTTGTCAGTGCTCCAAGAATGCCCTGAACCTCAGACCAATACATTTTGGGGGCAAATTCCTCATTTGTAGGAAGGAAGAAAACATTTTTTTTAGCAGGTTATTATCTGAAAAAAATGATGGTTGTCTGCAAGCAGCTGATAGGTTTGGAAGGTTAGAGGTAGTCCTGGCAAAGATGGATTAGTGGGCAGAGTGCAGGTGAGGCGATCAGAGGTGCTGGAGAAATGCAATTTATCACTTGGTTTCAGAGTTTAGTACATGTATGTCACTGCTGCATATGTGCTGTGTGTAAATATTTCATGTGAGGGATAATAGTGGTGTTAGCCTTGCTTTGAACAGAAGCAGTGCCTTTATTAGTGAGATTATATGAATTAGCACAGGAATTGTAATGATACTAACTGGAAATCCTTGCTGGAAACTCTTTGACCAAGCAGATCCTTATGCCTTTGTTAAAAACCGAGGCTTTTATTTGCCATTTTGTGTACTTGCAAAGCAGAATCTTTATAGTGAGATTTGGGTTTCATTCTGAGTTTGAGTTATACATTCCAAATAATTTGAATTATTTCATTAGTCACTGTTCCAATCAATCTCTTGCTCACTTTCCTGTTTTAGTGTCCTGTAACTCAGTGTGCTTCCCTTTAGCGCCTACATTAGTCAGATTCATTTGGGCTATGCTGCCTCCTGGAAACTTCAAGTTCTTATATAGGTTGTGTTCAGGGTTATTTCCTCTTTCTGAAAGAAAGAGAATTTTAATTTTAGATGCCTTTACTGAAGCTATTAGCACTGTAAGCAAGAGTGGCAGAGTTTGGCTCATTTGGTTTACTACGAATAAGGAATTTTTTTCCCCCATCAGTAATTGATATCCTCACAGCCAGGATACCTGCCAGGTATCAAGGAAGGTGCTAAGAGCATCAGATGATCTTTCTGCTCTTGTCTAATAAAATAACAGTACTTGTTGAGAAATCTTCTGCAAAGCTGACTGTACTGTTTCTTTGTAGTTTTCTGTAGTAAGTGGTCTGCTTTTATAATTGTGGGAAAAAATAGTAGCACACTGGCACCAGAAGAAATCTTGCTGGTGAGGGCAGAGAGACAGTGTTAATGAGAGCACATCTGCTTTTCAAAAGCATCAATAAATTATTCAAAATACTAAAATGCTTCCTGTTCATTCCTACCTATAGCAAAACAGCACAGTGTTTTGTTGTGTTTCTCCACTGGTGTAATTTTGACATCTGCTTGTATTCTCTGGTGGAAATGGGGATCTAATGTAATTTGCGGACACATTAAACTTATATGGCAGTGAAAGCAATAACATGTTTAGAAAAAAAACAAACCAAACAAACATGTAGTTTGGATATAATTATGTGTAAATTACAGCCTCTGTTTTGATTTTCTAACTGAATTAATTTCTTACCTTGTATAACATGCAGGTTAGTTGTATTTCTCAGACAGATGCCTACTTTTCAGCCTGCTAGAAGTCACCTTGTTTGAATCTTGCAGGGTTTTTTATGTTTCTCTTCAGGCAAAGACACCTGTCACTTACCCTCAGAAAGGCTTTTGAGCAGCATTGACAGCAGGCATGTCTTTGCGGGGTATGCTCTGCTGGGCATCTCTCACATCTCACACCACCATGGAACTGCTTTGGAGGGGGCGAATGTGTAGGTAGCTGAGGGGGTGAATTGCAATTTTGTGAAGGAATTAATACAGATGATCCATTCCACCAATGGATCATTCATTATGAACCGTGTAATAGAAATCACAGCAAAATCTGAGAAAGTAACTTTTAGGGAAGAACGCTGTCTAAGCTGTTTAAACACACATCTTCAACAGGACCTGCCATCTGAGACGAGAAAATACCGAGCACCGTGCTCGCTTCTGTTCTCAAGTGTAAATCAGAAGCAACTTTGGTTTGTTATTTAAACCAGCACAAGCAGGGGCAGACTCTGTCTCCTGCCTCCTGTAACAGTGTCAATGGCTCCTGACACTGCAGGACCAGGACCCAAATGTGATCACTGCTGCAATTACATTTTGCTCAAGCATGGTCCATGCCTGCCTCTGCCAAGCAAAATAACCTCAGTTACTGTATTCCTCATCCTTTCATGAATCTCTGCTTTTCACAAGAAACTTGACCACTGGTTCAGTCTTGGCCACCAGTGAAACGCTGAATTGACTCACCGTAGTCGGCCTTGACTATGGAATCTTTTTGCAGATGAAGATGTCAAAAGGCAATCTGCAGTGAGAATGACAGCATGATTAACCAGACTGAGGCCTAAGTCAGAAGTAGCACGGACCGCTGGGAAATTAAGGAACCAATTTTCACCGTCAAGATTGGCTGTGATAGGGCAGCATATCCTAGCAACAGCATAAACCTTAACCTGACCATCACAGCAAAAACTAATTTTGTTGTGTTATCTGTTTTAATATCTTTTAATCAAAAAAGTCTTTAAACAGAAAGTAAACACTCATGTGTCACTTTTCCTGCAAGTGCTTTCTTTTCTAATTGGGAAATGCCTAATTTCATGAATTAGAGGTTACAGAAGCTTTAACACGGGTTTCTTTTGCCTTGTCATCTTGAAAAAGTATTATGGGAAAGGCTTAGAACGCCTCTTTGCAGCTGCAACAGGTTAAGAAAGACTTTAATGGGTAACGGTTTTATTCATGCTTAGGATACAATCTGTATCTTAAAATCCATTGCAAAGTTGCATATTATAGGTTAGACCCGTCACGAAAACACTTTTTAGAAAAATTACTAGTAGATAGTAGGGTCAATTCCATTAGAAAAACCATAGTATTAAACACTTTATTTTTGTGAAGGGCCTATGCATCACATATGGAGAGAAGTATAACTTAAAAATCATTTTACTTAAAGGATAATGTAGCTGTCTTCAAAGAGCACACGTCAGTTTGCTTCTTACCTAGTAAAGGATATCACAGTCAGATACTCATTAGTGGGTTACTTTGCCTATTTTTAGAAAGGTGCTGTCATGGTCTCAGCAGTTCAGTTGTGAGCTTTGAGTGACGCTGGAAAATCCTTGGGCAAGGCTTATATAATTTGGGGTGGACACCCATGAGTTTATATAATATGGGGTGGACATATATTTCCTTCAATTATCGTTACGCAAAATATATCTCTTTTCACACTCTTTTTCTGGTTTGTGTGTACATGTATAAAGGCACATAGCTCTGTGTGTATTTATGTAGTTATAGCCTGTAAGAACGGGTGAGGAGCCTGTTTCTGTGTGCTGCCACTTCTAGAGCTGGTTCTGCAGTGGCAGTGTGGCAGTCCAGGACTAGGGCGGCAGGTCTGAGACTCATTCAACTCCCTTTTGGGGAGATTCCGCCCCACAATTTCAAAAGTGGGCAAGCTTTCATCTAGACAGAGAGTTCTCCGGGGTCACTCTCTTTAAGCAGTTTTGAAAACCTTTAGAATGTGATCATTTTTCTTAGTCTGATTTTCATGGAGCTATGCCAATACATCTCAATAGTTATGGAAAGTGGGCATTCCATAGACTTGATATGAAAAGGCTGTGCATGGTTTACACTGGTTTGTGCATGGTAACCTCAATAATACAAACATGTTTGAACATGGTTACCTGAATGTACATTCTGTCCCATGCTCCAGCATCTAGGTGGAAGGAAGCTATGTTTCACAAGCTGTCAAGTACCTGAAGTACCTGTAATTGCATTGGGATTTCTGGGCATGTATCACTCCTGAAATTCGAGTCAATTCTAGCAGGGACTCAAATTAGGTTCAGAGTTTTGTGTGTTCATTAAGATTTCCAAATTTTGGAACAGACACCAGGAATATAGTATTTTTTGCACACAATCCAAACATAATAGCTTTGAATAGTAGTAGTTGTTGCAAGACCCATACTCATAAAAAGTAAACCAGATCCTCCTTTTCAGGCTACCAGTTCTGGGAGATCGGAGCTACCATTTTGTAAAATTTGCAAGAAAACAGAGTAGAGCCAGAGAAATACTCCCCTGTCCTCCTGCTATGCTGGTTAATTTACATGTGGAACATGTATTCCTGTTAGCTTCCAGGAAAAGTTTGAAAATCTAGATGTGAAAGTTTGTCATGCTGTGAGCCAACTGTCCCATATTGATGCAAAAGGGAGGGAGAAAAAGCCAAGAAAATGCTTTAATTGATTCATCAATGCACCAAAGTGTGAACAGGCGTGATGAAGTGTAAAGAGGGATGTGACACCAGTGTGGCAGAGCTGTCACAGTGGAAAGGATTTCCTGTAAAAGTGATGGCACTTAAATGTTATCTAGGCCTCCTGTCTGAGCTTTCATATTCCCTGGAAACTTATGTCTTAGGGGAAGTGTCTGACCAACTTGTGAGCAGCCAGGCATCGTGCCATCTCAACAGGTAAACACAGAGACTGTGAAGAACCCCTACTTGTATCAAGTTTGGGAGTTAAGGGGAGAAAGTAATCCCTGACAGATCTAAACAGTTAACCCTTCCACAGAGATAATCTTGGGAGAGAGGTGATGATCATTAGCAGTGGTTCTGCGTGGTACATCTTGCCCTACAACATCAGTTTAAGCAAAGTTTAAAGTAGGATTAATATCCTTGTTATTGAGATGATGCCCTCTGCAAGGTATAATGCAGCGGCTCCTAGGCATTGGATATTAGACCGTGTTACAGAATGGTGGAGTAAGACTGTGAGGGAGAGGCTATTGATAATGAAATATAATTATGGCAGATGGATTTGAGCCAGACTGTTGTACTGAAGGGCTGTTGCAAAGTTCTCTAAGGGATTTTTACTAAAGAGATTGTAGTGTGCATCTCATCCAAAGCATAGGAAATCAAAGAGGGTGGAAGCCCTTAGAGTCACTCTGAGGTTTTGGCTCTGGATTCATTTGATTAACTGGGTATGAATGTTACTGATTTAATATTGATGCTTCTTACAACACCTAAAATCACTGCTGTGGATATATTCAGTATGTTAAGTTTGCTTGTAAGGGATTAGACATGAATTACTCTGAAAGGGGTTTTGCCAACTTTGGAGGAATGCATCTGGGAAGGAACCCCTACCATTATGGCTTAGGGCATTTGCTTTTGCCTTCAGAGATGCATCAGTTCCTTTCTAGCTCTGGGAAACCAGAGATTCAAATACAGTCTTGAACGGAAAACTTTGGCAGAAGTACAAATGCAAGCAAATGTGTGTTGTTACTACTACAGTTACTCTGCCACTTTGAAAATCGCTGGTCAGGTTCCATTTGGAGTATCTGCAATTCTGCAATGTATTATAGGAAGGACATTGCTGACTGAGCTTGTAAAAGTGCAGTGGAAGGCAAACAAATGCATGATTTAAGGTTTTGGAAGTATGACTTATAAAGAAGGATTGAACTGACCTGTATTCTGTAAGTTAGAGGAAAAAGATTTGGAGGAGTGAGGAATCCTGGAATGGGCAAAAAAACACTGAAGTCATCTGGAGATAGATATATGTTCTCGTGCCACGCAGATCATATAGCAGCGCCAAATCAATGGCATGTCTGAGGCTAATTTAGACCACTATTAACTGTCTTATCATAAGATAGATGGCTGCTGATCCAAGACCCTGTGCTTGGTGCTGTGTCCAGCCAGGAGCAGGCTGGGGGGCTGAGAGGTGCCTTGGGCCAGAACATCAGGCAGTAGCTCAGCATAGGCCTGAACTCGTTTTATCAAGAGCCTGGCTGGCATCATACAGAATAGGGCTTTTAAACTGATTCTTAGATGGAAATCCCTCTGTAGCTTTCCAGAGGTTTCTGGAAAGCTCCATCAAACTAATAAGGACAACACAGGAGGGGATGTAAGTGCTCTTTTAAAAAAAAACAAAAGGTGGTGGGGTGAGACGAAGAGAGGCAGGAACTTACCTCTGGCAGTGAGAGGCAGCAGATGTAGGGAAAACGGGGTGTGCCTTGTAAATAAGAAAGGAAAAAAGCGGGGTTGTTTTTTTTATTAATCAGAGAAGGTGGAGCCAAAGCAAAAGGTCAGAGGATGTAGAAAATTATCTTGAAGTAGGGTCCCAAATATGTACATTTAGAAATTGTGGAGATGCATAATGCTGGCTCAGAATCTAAGGGTTCAAAGCTGTTCATTTGGTTCCTGCTTGTACTCCAGCTAAAAGAAAAGGAGGGCAGAGTGTGAATTGATGGGTTTGTACCTTCAGCTCCCTAATTTCTTGAGCAGTTGTAAAGACTGCTGCAGCAGGGGAGGTTAGGTGTGTGTGCCAGCCAGCTACACACTTTATCTCTTGAAAGATGGGCGTGTGATGTTGTCATTGCTCCTCTCAGTGACATCACACACTGCATTTATTTTGTTGCACTGTGCACTGTCTCTAGTGAGAAAGATTTTGAAGCAATCCCATTTGTGCTTATTTTTTCCTATTTTCACAAATCTACAACAGAATAGATGTCCAGTCATTCAAAGCTTATTTAACTTTACCATCAACTCATCACTTCTGTTTTTTCTGAATTTTTAAGATCTGAATCTTTATGTATATGGAGACAAATGCTCCTCTCCTGTAAAATGGTTGTGATCCGGGTCTTTAAGGATGAGTTTGTGAGATGCCTAAAAATACTTTTGCTGGTTAAAATGGATTTCCAATCAGTATGATATCTGACAAAACAGAGTCTTTGACTTACAGGTAATTTGTACAAAGACCAAACAATTACCATTGATTTTTAAGTTCCAAATTGTACCTTTCTTTCAACGACAAATACGGCAAAGACAGTGATAGGGACATAACCCAGAACTGAGGTTTCTCTGTCCGTAGTGAGAAGACAGCTCGGGTTTCCCCACTGTACAAGGAACTGCTGGGTGGAGATGAATTTCTCAGCCAGCCAAATGCTATCTCAGTCAGAAATGAGAGATGCTGCTAGGAAAAAACCTCAAAGACAGGTACTGGGAATGAAAAAGGGGAAGAGATCAAACAAGAGGTGTAAGAGGTCTTTAATTAGAATTTAAGGATTACTGCCAAAAGATCACTCTTTGAAGGGACAAACTGCATTTTCATGCCATGTGAGAAACTGGAATCTCAGGACTTTATAAGGAAACTGACATTCATCTAAGGAACAAAATCAGTACAAACAATCTGAATATCTACCTTTTTCTTGATTTGATACTTATCTATCTAAGGAATAAAACTGTCCCATTCCAATAATATTTGAATATCCTGCAAGCATGAATATCTGGCTCTGAAAAGCATTGATATGCTATTTTTCCTTACTGACTGTCTGGAAAGGTGGATGAGAAAATGAAATGGTGTGACCACGGTCACACAAAAAATTGTGACAAATTGTACAGCTTATTCAGACTAATACCCTGTCTCCCTTCAGCAGCATTCTGTGAAAAATGCTGATGTATCATTTTGGGCTAGGCATTTCGTGACTGGTAAAGCACAGGTACAGGTTTAATGCTGATAACATCAAACCCTCGTGTTCTGTGTTTTCTGTCGCATGTTCTTACCCATCTATCAAACCAGAAGGGTGAGGAACCCCAACTGGCTTATAGGCAAGAAACTTAACATTCATCGCCAAGCTTAGAAGTCACTAAAAGAATTCATGGCATTGGAAACTTAAAAGTGTTTCAGCAGCTGAGTTGGGCAGAATTTGCAACAATGAGCAAGAGCACAACTGAAATGTCTGTGTTGCTACCAAAGTGCAGCATTGTGTCAGCTCTTGCCAACTGGCCTGTGTTAAAGGTGCGTTTTGTCTTCTGTGGTCAGCTGATACTCCTCACACTGCATTGAAAAGGAGATGGCTTAGGTTAACACAATGTCCAAATCTCCTGAAGCCACAAACTGCCCCCATCACTCGCTGTGGCCTGGCACAGATCCGTGAGCTGCAGGTGCACGGACTGCTTGCTACAACGGGACTTCCACCTCTCCCCTCCCACCCACACAGGAGACTCCCTCCCACAAGCAGAAAATCCCACATTGTCCTGGAGGATCCCTGCCCACAGAGCCTTTCCCAGGCAGGTCTGAGCTGGGGTAGGATGAACAGGGAGCATCCAAGAAAGAGGTGGAGTGAGTCTGAGCTTGGGGGATCTATGGCTGTGGATAAACCATGCAAATGGAGTGGGGCAGGTCTTCACACGGTGCCTTGTGCCAAGGACAAACCAGGCTCAGCTGCTCTAGAGCAAAGGACTGGCAAATCTTATGTGCTGCTATACCGGGCGCTCTGTCAGTGCTGGATTCCTTCTATGGTTTTGGGTTCTTTAATTTATAGTAAGGATTTTATCCTTAACCAAATTCCTGTTTTCTGCAGGACACAATTCCTGTAAGGACACTTGCCTTTTTTTTTCCCTTTTGCATCATATATTTACATATATTTAAAGAGAAAGCATCTACAGCTTTTTGAATATCTTCAGCAATGTCTCTGCTCTGTGGCCATGAAGAACTCATATCTGTGAGCTGGAAAAAGGGACATTTTTTTCCTCAGTGGGTCAATAAAATGATAGATGGATTTGAGTAGAACTGCAGTAGAAGACACACACTTCATTTGCTGTAGAAATAGCTGAAAAGACAAGTTTATACTGAAGTGGATAATATTGGACTGTCTTGCAATAGACTAAAATAAACTGGAGAAGATTGCCAGGACTATGCATATTCACTTGCATCAGCTTTCACATTATGTGTATTTCACATAATACACATTATGCTGAGCAGCAGATTTGGATACAGTCTCCATTGGGTAAAAGGTAAAGGTAGCTAGGTTTTTGTAAAAGTAATCCATGTTGGGTTCATATTTAGATATATCAAAGTCTGATCTTCCTCTCTCTGTGCTCAACCTTGCTTGATTTCAGAAGAGATATTCCTGTTTTGTGCTTGTGGAAAGATGAGAATCCCACTCCTGAGGCTGATTTTTTTTTTTTCCCCTGTTACCCACATGCTGAACATTATAGTTGTTCCTGCCAGGTGCTGAACCCCTCTAGGGATGTCTTGGCTCTCACTGCAGTACCCAGCCCGCTACAAATTCTGCATTTCAGCCCAGTTGAATCCTGCAGTCCTATGAAAATGTACAAGTGTTGAAGATTAGTGGGCAGTATTTTAAGTCAGCAATTTCTATTCTGCTTGGTTCTAAAGTAAAGAAATAATGTTGCTGACTTTTCCCTTCACTGTTTTGAAACTCCTAAATATCTGCACGTAACAGATTCTATTACAGCATTACATCAACAGCAGATAGCTAACTTAATATTTTAAGGACTTTAATAAGTACTTTTCTCAGCCACAACCAGTGCTGAGCAGTGATGAGCCCCACTCTCTAGGTCAGATTTACAAAAGAACGTAGGTGTTTTAAGTTTTTGTCAGGGAAAATTCATGGTAGATTGGCACAGATGTCTAAACACTCACCTATCTGCCCTCATGGACACGTGCATACCTTTGATTAGTGTGGCTAGTCTACAAATATGTAAACTGAGATATGCTAAAAAATCATATTTGAAGTATGTCAGTATAAATTCTCAATTGAGTGCGCTGGATATAAACATTTTTTAAAAATGTTAGCATAAACTTTACATGTATTTCATTAAATATTTCTAAATGAAATGTCTACAATTAAGAACTGAAACCCTAAGCACTAAAACTCCTTGTGCTGACCCAATGGAAAAGTCTGAAAAATATTCAGTAGGTCTCAGAACGCTTTCATTTCTTTCCCTTAGAGGTCTGCTTTGGCCATTGGGCAGAGCTGCTGATTAAAGCAAGTAGAGTCTTGTAGAATTCCTGAAGTAGCAAAAAGTAACCTCAGAGGCTCTGGGGTTAGTGGAGAGCGTTTCACCTTGGGTGGAAGAGTTACCCCAATTCAAAGGGAATTTCGGCTACCGTGTGCCCGGGGACTCAGGCGAGAGCTGCCTGCCTGGAGCACAGGGAGAAGGTGGCAGGGCTGCAGCATCTCTGCCTGGGCCCAGGATCCAGTGCAAATGCATAACAAAATCCCTTTCCCAAAGAGTCTCTAGAGCCTCTGCAGCAAGGTTCATGTGCTGTGACTTCAAGCTGTGAAAAAAAGCTCTCAGGTGCTGCAGATATCTTGGCTGACATTTGCTTCGCTTAATAGGCTGAGAAATGCTCCAACTGCTGATAATGATCAGGAGTGAAAGAGGGTCCTGGGACAGCTGCTGCAGGGTGGGGTGGGGATGGGCTCGTTCAGTGCCACTCCTCCAAGAGAGAGGCTTGAATCCGTTCTGAATTTGCAGATTGGATTTCCTGCAGCACTGGCAGCAGCAGGTCTGCCACTCAAAGAGCAAAGCAGATGAAAAGAGCTATTTCTGTGCAGCTGCAGACTCACACATAGATTTAGGAGTTCCAGGGACAGTGGAACTTATATCTGGGTTGGAGTTTTTTTCTCATTTTGTCTGTTCTGAATACTGCTGCTCTTGATAACTTCTGTCTGCAGCCTCTTGTGAAGACTTACTGCTTTTAAAGTTTGTGCATCTTGTGTTGGGCAGTGTCTTTAATTTGGAGACGCTTTACTCTATCTCCATGGTATTGCAAAACTTCCCCTGTTTAAGGTGTTCAGGTAATCAAGAATAAAACGCCTGACGTTGGCCAGATTCCCTGGTAGAATAAGCAGGTAGAGTTCCACTGACTCTAATGGCTTCTGACAGCTGTGAATTTGATCCTATACCTTCCCTGCATAATAAGATTTAAAATAATGTGAGTTTAAGGTAGGGCAGGAAGCCCTGGATGAAATATCTTATTGCATTGATTTGTCTCTTATTTTCTGTCCTATGAGAATACCCAAGTTGCAAATAAAGGGTCAAGAAGGACATTTAGCAATATATGGTTTATACAGTATTAAAAGACCATCTCATAGTTAATCATATGATTAATTTCTACAAGAAGGCTCCACTAAGTCTGCAATAAAAAGAAGTAATGAGGTTTTATAATAAAAGTGAAAAGCTTCTGTGGTGCACACAGAAGTCTTTTATATAGAAAGGTAAGGAGAACCAGTTGTCTTCCTTTCAGTCCACAGATTGCTGCAATAGCTTTCTCTGTGAAAGTCTTGGGCCCTGAATTGACATCTACTCCTGGCTTGAAGTGGTCAAGTTTTATAGGGTATGTTTTAGGACCCTTTTCCTTTTGCAAGATGTGTTTAAAGAGTGAGAGGAGTTTCATAAACTGTCTAATGTACTGTTATTAGGTTACTGGCATTTCATAGTAAGAGTTGTTGATCTGCAGGAGGGTTGACTCTGAGGTGTATAGGATGGCACTGTAATTGTGTAAGAACTGCCTGGTCCCTCAGAGGTTGTGTGGAGGCACACATTCACATTTCAAATGGCAAGCAATAAATCTTGCTGCAATGCTACACCAGCCATTGTTGTAGGGACTTGGCTCTCATGCTCTGTATTATGAGGACTTTCAGCAAGCACATTAAATTCCACTGAAAGATGTATATAAGGACATCAGCTTTCCCGGGGACTAGAAAGATCAAGGATTTGTGAAAAATGCTGGGTTGAAACAGGGAGTCCAGAATAATGCAGCTGAATACTAATCCACTGGCAAACCCTGCTGTAAACTGGCTTCAGCTGGGTTCTGTTCCAAACTGAAGGGAGTTTGCTTGGTTGGAATCCAGATCCTGGGGCTGTTGGGGGAGAAGCCCTCAGTTTGTGAACCCCATCAGTTCTCTGTTCACCAAAGAAGGTGGTAATTTTTGAAAACATCAGAGCAGTTTCATGCACTCTGTTTGGGACCCAGCAATGTGCTGTGGCAACTATTTCAGCTCACAGGAAGCAATTTTTCTGCCAAGTCACATTTGCAGCCTCAGTATTGAGGCCAGCAGTAGGTTTGACCATGCACTGGGGGTCCAGGGGAGCCTGAGGTTTGAGTCTATTGAGGGGATTTCTGTAGCCAGTACATTTGATGTGTGTGGATATGTACTTTGCTAAATGTACCATGCCAATCCACTCCCCAGTGATTAGTCGGTATGGAACACTTCCAGGACAGTAGTTACTGGGACATTTGTTCTTGATGTTCCTTGCTGAAGCTATATTCTGAAAAGTACCTCAGTTTACCTCATCGTTAAACAAAAGTGTGCCAAAGTGCCTTTGGCCACTATTTGCACAGAGGCCACTACTTAAAGCATTTTATCCAAAATTAACAAACTCTCCCAGGCTCCAGAAGAGCAGGAATTCCTAACTGGAGCACGCCATTAACTCAGTGACATCCTGCTTGGCTGTAAATATAATCCTGAAAAGCCTGCAGAGTCACTTCTGGTCTTGTCCTCAGGGAAGGCCACAAACATAGTTGTAAGGCCAAACTGACAGTCCCACACAGTCTGAATCTGAAATTCTTCTGGTTGATGGGTCAGAAGGGCCTTAAGTCCTTTATGAGAGTCAAATATGACTCAAAATTTTTCACTACTGAAATATTGTCTGATTTTTTTCCTCAGCATAACTTTGAACACAGCCCCTTGAGATGAGGCTGTTGGAGGGCTCTGACTCTTTATAAACAGAATATGCTGTTAAAATAAAAAGGAGTTTCTCACCTTTTATAATGTCTCCATAATTTTCTAATTTCACTTATGTGATCTTTCTTTTGTGTAAACTTGCAAATTTTAAGCATCTAGCAAGAACAGTTATTTCAAAACATGTTAGGTTTCCTTATTAAAGAGAAAAAAAAAAAAAAGAAAACAGGAAAAAAAACCCAGGCAACTACCAACAGTTATTTTGACCTATCTATATGTGCAAGAAGTATTTTGGATTTGACCAATGTGAATGTTTAGTAGGAAAATCTACTACATGACTCCAGTTCTAAAGCCAAAGACCCTCCTTAAGTCCACAGGGACTCTTTTAGGGTCAGTACCTCAGTTGGAGTTGAAATACACCTTATTTTGGTTTTTGGTAGCTCAGGAGAGTAGTAGGAGTGTCTTGGTTTTTGCAAGTAGAAAGGTCTTCAGGGAATTTTGTGATAACTCTTCTTCAAAAAGGCCTCCAGATTCTGACTGATTCATGTAGAAAATGTCTTCAGGCAGATTAAGTTCTTTGAGAACCTCTACAAACTTCAATACAAAGTTTCCCCCTTTAGTTTAACCTAAACCCCTTTTTCCTCTTAAGAAGTTTAAAAAAAAAAAAGCAAGATTTAGGAATGGCAGACCTACAAAGCTGGGCAAGCTAGAATGAAAGCATTGCAAATATGCAACCATAATATAAGCAGTTTGAGAGAGCAGCCATAGAGTCGCATGCAATTTCAAAGATTTACAGTGAAAGTAAGCTAAATAATTTTTAGAAGCAAGCAAAGAATGTCAGTGTCTGCAGGTCTCAAGAAACACTTAAGGCTGAATATCAGGCAGAAACTGATCTCTGGATTTGTAGTTTTGTTTGCTATTATGGTTTTTACAGCATGCTGAGATAAATTGATGTTTCTGCTAAAGGGATTACATACCTTGGAAATCTCCCAGACTGCAGAATCTGCCTTTAAGAAAGCATTTCTTATGAGATCTTCCCTAATGCACTAAATATCCTTTTAGATTGAGGGCAAACTGGAAGTACTCTATGATCCCTCTTCTGCATTGCTTAGTAAGAGTAGAACAAATCCCTGAGTCCTTATAAAATCATTACTGAAATTATTAGGCATTTTGTCTGATTAGGGATCGACTTTAAACTGAGCAGAGGCTTCATGAGTTTTCCCCATGGGACTTCCAAGGCTGATCAAAGTTAGATTACTAATGCTGTGTGACATATTCCCTTGTGACCAAAATTTAAAGGGCACAAAAATAGGTTGAAACAGGAGACAGTCATCAATTCTAAATATTGGAAAACCTGTTAATCTGAGAGGCACAAGTGAAACACATGCATATGTATTTTATTTTTGATGTATTTCATACATGAGTGTGAACGCATTTTCATTCTCATCTTTCATGTGTCACCTTGAACACCCAAGCATGTGAAAATATGGGAAGCAGACTTAGTATTCTGTTACCTTCAGTGCTGATGTTGAAAGTGAAATACATAAAACAATCACTGCCACAGAAGCGTCGGGTTACAGTGTCACACACACCACTTCAAACTGGGGAAAAACTCTTCACATGGGTCAAAAATTATGGAAGTTTTCCTCTTGTATATGGGAATTCTTTAAATTGTGGCACAAAGGATGCAGGCAGTGTGTAGGATAATAGCTCTTGTGGGTGAAATCCTTGTCTATTACTGTCAAAGGGAAAATTCCACTTTGTCATGGGAACAAAACTTTATTATTTGTCATCACATCTGCCCTGATAATATCAACGTTGGCTGCTTTCCCCAAACTACATGAAGACGTAAGCAGTTGGCAGACCTGATGACAATATGTAAATTACTCAGAGTGAACCTAATCTTGTATAATAAATGCCAATTTGACTCTAAATTTGTTAACAATATTTTAATGTGGTAATTGAGGTCAAGGGAGACTCCAGTTAAATGCTAAGCTATCTATAACTGTCAGTGTTAAATAGTACTTAGGTATCCTTGCTGAAAATCAGATACCAGGTTAACATATATCATTGGTTTTTGCAGCCAGAAATCAAATAAAGTGTATTAGTCTTGGCAGCATGTAAGTATATTAGTTTAGAAATGTGCAGATGCGATTATCCATAGGTTTTTGGACTTGTTTTGTATCGCAACAGGCCTGTAATTGCACTTTTTCCTGTTCTGTGTATAATTTTGATTAGAAATCAAGTAATAAATACATGCCTAAAGGCCTCTGGAAATTAACTGGCATGTTTCTGTTCTATCAGCTGATTGACGAGGTTCAATTTTAACCATTCTATTCATGGTTTCACTTATCATTGCTTCGTTAGAAAGCTTTCCAACATCATGATAGACATGCGAGTGATGAACTTCTATATCAACTGCACTCAACTGAAATGATTTTGTCTATTAAAATATTCTGATTTCCCCTGAAGGTGTTGGCATTCATTAAAGAATGTGTACGTAATTGTGATGCTCTATGTGTCCATCTCTTGTTACAGCTTGGGTGTAACTGCAGCAGGTACAGGGGGATTTATGCAATAAACTCCCTCATTCCCCCTCCATTTAGTAGGGACAGTAAACATGAAAGGTCCCATCTTTCCCTCAACCCAGGCACAAATCCATAACAGGTGACATGAACAGACTCTTGTAGGCTCAAGGGAATCCAAACATTTATTTTTTAAAATGTGGGAAAAGATGGGGATTTTTGTTTGTTGGGTGCATTTATTTGTTTTCTTTTAGTGTATGTTTCAGCTGAGCGTTATTTCAGCCAAAGCAGAACTGTGCAATTTCCTTATCCCAGCTTTGTCACTTGTTAAATGGTCTCTGTGTTCAGCATAAGAGAAAACACTTTCTCCACTGGAAACCAGCCTCCCTTAGCGTCATCAGCCCCCTGTTTGCAAGGGAAATCATGGACTGAGAAGAGTGGTCTGTCTCCCTGCACTCCACACGGTGGCACGCAGCAGCTCTGGGACCACCAGTGGAGTCTCACGTGGAGTGGGTGTGGAAGAGATGGTGTGAAAAACACAACACGAGTCCCTCATTTTCTTTGGCCCCGGATAAGGAGAATGGGGAATCCCCATTCAGCCCTTGGCACCGACGGGGACTTTCTGTGCCCTGTGGAACAGTTACAGGATTTCTTTGCACCACCCTCAGTGGGGAGGAGAGGCAGAGCAATCAGATTTTGCATGCACAGATACTGCTCTTTAAAACAGGTCCTCAGACCCTTCGCACACTCAGGTGCTGGGGGCTGATGATGGAGTGGACACAAGGCCATGCTGGATGAGAAAGATAAATAGGTTTAAAGTCCTACAGAATGGAAAGGAGTTTAATAACAGGAATAGTTTTAAAACAGTATTGTGGAAAATGTGGAGGTCCTAGCTCATTTGGTTCTGACAATGCCTGCTCAGGACAGACAACAGCTGCTTCTCCAGAACTCCTTGCCACTGGGGCTCTGTTCTTAGTGGAGCACTGTGTGTATTAATGGCCTTATAATAGTGATTTCCAATAGGTTTAAAGGAATTACTGTTTAATTCAGGATTTCAAACTTTAACAAACAATTCCTATTCAATTTTGATTCCAGGAAGGAAGAACAATGTCTTATTTTATCTGATCTGTTAAATATAAAACATTGTCTTCCATTCTGAACACTCCAGACTCTGTAGCGGCATTACTGCCTATAATTACCCTGACATCTATCTCAGCTAATCTGGTTGGTTTGGGTATTGTTTAGCACCTTGTAAACTTTGCAGATCTTATAGGTCTGCACTGGCTGAATCACAAGATAAGTAATAGCTTCAATAAAATCTCCTTCAGTGGAAACACTTCATGATCAAATTTACAGAACAAGTAAAAAAGTTCTGTGTATAATCCCTCCCTCCTTATTAGTGCTCATAAAGGATAACACTACTATAAGGTATATTTACCCAGTGACTAAAGGTACAGCATGATAAACCAGTTTAAAAAAGCCGATGTTGAATTTAAGCAGATTCGATTATTTCTACTTCCTCTTATTTCAGGCTCTGGTTGCAGGCAGTGGGGATGTTTGTCTGGGGGAAGAAGGGAAGGGCTGGGCAAGGACTTTAGGATTTAGCCCCAGGCTTCAAAGTGGATTTAATAAAAACAAGTAATAACCTGCAATACACTGTAAACCCTGCAAGGTATAGGAAGGAGAAGGTTGGCTGAAAATGACCACGCTTTTCAATACCAGCCCAGTGTGGGCTATTCATAGTTAACACAGTAAATCTTGAAAGTCTGATTCAAATCCCTTTGAAGTCAGTGCTTGTTACACAGACTCTGAATCAGGTGAGTGGTTTGTGCACTCGCTGATCAGCATAACATTTCTAGAATCATCAGTCATTCTCTATTAGTGTGGTTATAATTTCACTGATTCCCAAATACCTGAAAAATAGCATCACAGATGCTGTTAGTTCTCATCTGCCTGTTTGCAAATTACACGCCAAGTGTTACTGTGGCACCTGAACAAAAGATTGTGATATAATCTGGAGCAGTAGCACTATCAAAATCCCCACCAAGGCTGAATGCAGTGTCTTGATTATCACACCTTCACATGTCATTTAAGAATAATGTCCTTGTCTTTATTGGGAGCCAGGGCTGACATACAAAAACATTATTAGTAGCTCGGCTGGAGCAGCTGGAGCAGTGCAGTGGCACTGAATGCAGAAGAAGCAGTTCAGCCACAGAGCATCTTTTGTCTAGCAGTATTTCCTGCTCATCCTCAAGGGAATCCAACTAAACCCTGGACATTCAAACCCAGAAAATTGCTCTGGCCTTGGCTGGACTAATAGAAGTCAAAACTTCAATCAGGCACTTATTAGTTACTTTGCGCACGCAATATAAGGTGCCTTTGTTGGTGGCAAACAAGTGCAATTGCAACTTGGAATTGACAATGAATTTTTTTGCTATCTTTGACTGCTCAATATAAGGTTAGGATTGGGTCATGTACCAGGGCTTTTACCAAATTAATGCTATCGGGGGAATTACGCTTAAATGGAATTCTTTCTATCTAAACAATTTAATCTAGTTTTTCTCTGTGGTTTTTCTTTGTCAGTTGGTATGAGTTTATAAAATAATTCAGACAAGTCAACAAATGAAACAATACATAAAATGTCATGTTTTGAAAGAGAAACAATGGTGTAGGCATCAGATCTCGTGTTGCTGCTTAAACCTGAAAGTTCTAAGCAGCTTCTGGTTTTTTTCAGTCTTTGCTTAAGATTTTCCAACTTGCTTTTGATAGAAGATACTCGTTTAGGTTAAATCTAAGATATTTCCCTGAATTTTAAAAAGGTAATTTGCAGTTTTACTGAGTCGTATGCAACATCGTCAAGTACTTACCACGAGTAATTCTGTACTGCTGTAATGAGAAATTATTCATACACAACTCAGTTAAATGCCACTGCAAAGCTGTAGCCACATAAAACTATTTCTTTATAAATGAAATCTGCAGAAATCAACCAAAGATGCGCCTTGTGCATTTGCCTTTCAGGGTGATGTTTGATCACATGAAATGACAAAGCTGTTCTTGCCCCAGGGGTTGTTCCAGGTGTAGAACATTGCCAGAAATAGAAAAAAAAATAGCATATAAGCAATATAAGGATTTAGTGAGGTTCCACAACAATATCTGACTTCAGATTGCCAGATTAGAAGAATAAAAACAAGCCTGAGCATAGACTTTCTAACGTCATGGTTGAAGGACTGATGAATGCAGAGCTTGTATTTGACTGATGACTCCAAACCTCTCTGGAAGTAACTGAGGGCTGGTACCCCTGTCGAAAACCTTTTGAAACCACCTTCTCAAATGCCTCAGGCTGACCGCAGGAATCGTGGTCAAGGCTATCAAAAGGAACCTCTTGGAGCTGTTTAGGTCTTCAAACCTTGTTTATCTCAGGTGGAAGTTAAAACTGATGTTCATGTTTCCTTAGCTACGTTTCTGCCGTTTGAGCTGAAACAGTCAGGACTCTGCAATACTCAAACAAAAATGGGGTTTGCTCATATTTATCATTTTATTAGACTTTGGGTTTGGGTTTTATTGGACTTTGGGTTTTATCCTCCCCTTCTTTTTTTGACAATACGTACATTGACAGTATACAAAAATAACTTTAAGCAATAGTTTAAGTGAAAAATATTTCTAATAGAAATGGAAAATGATCTTCATTTAATAACATGGCTCCATCAGCAACAGGGAGGGAGACGATGTTGCGGAGTCAAATCATATGTTCCGAGAATTTAAAATTAAAGGAATTGAAGGATAAAAAGAAGTCTGGGTGATAAGTTCTCTGTACAGCTATATCAAAGCTAGCTTTAAAAGGCATCAGTAGCTAATAAAAGGTATAAATAATCTACCAACAAAAGCCTATGTGACCTAAATGGCAACATACAGGTTTTCTCTAAGTGGTGCTGGTTCTTCTTTATTACATTAAAAACATTTTGCATGTGTTTAATCAATGGCCTTTTAATCAGTTAATTTTGATTGTATTTGTGTGCTTATTTTGATACATTATTTTAATATACCTTAATTTTAACTATGCAAGTATAGGCTGGTAGTCAATGAAGTTTAATTTGAAAGGAGTGCTTTCACCACTGACAAGAATTTAATTAACTTTTTATATTCTTCATGGCTAGGAAGCAATCCTTTGTTGTCCTACCACCTGAATGAAGTGTGCATGATACTGGAACATAGCTAGAGCTTTTTGTCTCAAGATATCTACCAATTTAAACCCCATCAAGAAGTTCAAGTACATCTCTATATTGGTTGTTGATTGACAGCACTTTATAGATTGCTCAAATTTCTGTGATGACATCATGTAAATAATGTTCCTCATTAGAATATTATACCACATGATTATTTTGTTAGATCTTACTTCATCATCTTTGAAATAGAAAGAAATCATTTTTACTAACAACATTTATGTCAGCATCCTCTCCCAGACTGTGTGAAATAATTTTAAAATGCTTTTAGAATATTACCTTTAGATCGAGCACTTCTGTACAAGTGTGAACATTTGCACCATAAGAAGTGAAGAAATGCCAGGAAGTACAGGGGAAGAGTTGAAATCAGTTGTAGACAATTTCTCTCTCGCTATACTTTCACAGTGCATACGTTAAACCAAGATGATGCAGCTGTTCCTCAGCCCTTTTTTAAGTGCTGAGCTTCCCCCTCCTGTCCCACCCAGAAGAGGCAGTGCAGACTGGCCATGTGCTCTTATCTCCTGCACGTATCACAGACCTTCCCACCCCATCAGTCTCCATTTCTCAGTAGCACAGGGATCACTGGGGAGCTTCATCCACATCCTGAATGCTCCTGTGCCGTGGGCTACAGAACAGCCACAGTCTGCTGGGGTGGCACTCTGGATCTTCACTGCAGTTCCAGGTTTGAAATCCTGTTCTTCCTCATGCCCTGTGAGACTCTCACGTGGTTCTTGATTGTCACCTGGGAACTCTCTGGGAAAGAAAAGGAAAGGCTGACTTCTCAGACCCCCTCATGTCCCTGCAGGATTCCCTGCAGTCCAGTCTCTAGGTCTGTGTCAGTTAAGCCTTAACCTTTCTGGTGCTCTCTCTCTTAGCTGGACCAGACATTGAAGGATCTTCAATGGTTCTTGTCGCTTGTGAAAATGGGTTTCCTGGGGGTTGTCCTCATCTTGGGTATTTATAAGATCCTCAGGTAACTTCCTTTTTTTTTTTTTTTTTTTATTTGTATTTCAAAGTCCATCAAAATAGGATGCATTGGTTGACTGATTCCTGCTCTCCGCAAGAGCCAGTCTCCTAAAGTATTTCAAAGAGGGAATGCCTTAGAACAAAACCTGCCATGAAAGAATGCTCAGAGCTGACTTTAGAGCTGGAATTCAGCAACACAGAGGGTTGATGAGGTTATACAGTGAGAAACAATTGTGGTTTATCTTAGTTCTGTGGTGTGGGAGTAGGCAAGAGACCCAAGAAGACACTATAGTACCTAATTTTGACATTTTGATAAATTTCTTTAGACATTATTCCTTTCAAGGATTTGTGAATTTTCCTGCATTTCTGCTGTCTTTTGTTCAAGCAATAAATGAAGTTTATAATCCTTTGAAGTTTTTGACAAAAATCACTATGCAAGGGAACTGTACTGCATATTTGCACCTCCTCTCTAGTGCAGGTGAGACAGATACACATTTTCAGACCAGAGGGAAGATTATGTCTATTATTGGCTATCAGTTGTGGCAATAATATAGCAGAACCTATAAAATCAGAATGTTTTTGCATGGACATCCCATGGTCTTGTTAAAATTTCTAGTGCCACTTCTTTTATTTATTTTCTTTTCTAGTTTCTGTTTTTGTATGTATCCCACAAAATAGGCATCGGAAGTAAAGATGTTAGTAATGACGATTTTTGCGGATTTATTGAGTTCTAAAAAGTGAAAGGGCTCGAAGTGTTGATTTGAAATATCAGTAACAGGTATTACCTTGCAATTATCAGAGATGGCAAACTATAAAAGAATCCTCTTTTACACTGGTAATAAACTTTGGCAAATTTGTAATTAACAGACACGCCTTGAGCAGTAACATTTTAAATGGCTTGAAAATTTGCCAGTTTTTCATGCATGTGAGAAGGAAAACAGTACCACATAACTAATCAGCCTCAAATGCTTGCCTTGATATCTAGTGCTATACAATGTGACCTACAGATATTACATTCCAGTTTGTAATATTTCTGTGATCAAACTTGATAAAATTCAAGTTTAATCCAATATTGAATTTTTATATCTACTTAGAGATGCCTGAAAGTTTGTTTCAGAATTTCTGCTGACAGACCTTTTAACTACAGCAGTGCATTAAATTCACTATCATCAGAATACAATTATTTGACTGATATTATAAAACAACTATGTTAATATGAAAGAAAAAAGGAAATAAAAATCGCCTACCTTAAATAGTAGGAAAACAGTGATTAATCATCCTGTTCATGTAAACAGGGTTATTGTTCTTTTTATAACATGACATCGAGCCAAAAGTATGTGATTGATTTTATAAGTCAGTCACTACCCTGTTCATACCATAATTTTTTTCTTTTAATGCACTCTGCATTAATATCCTGCCTCTGGCTTGTTTCATTTAATTTCTTCCTTGCCAGTAGAAAGTAAGCATCTCTGTATGTTTGAAGGCAGTAAGCACTTCTCCGGGAAAAAAAAAAAAAAGCACTGGAAAATAAAAGAGAAAAAAACCCACAAGAGAAGGTAGAATTTGGGGATCTTCCAGTGGGAATTCAGTGATAAGCATGATAAGCTTGTTTTGTGTTTGGAACTGAAGAGTTAGATTTTCTGTTAGGCTTTCAGAAATTGCTCTTGCAATAATAGCTTTACTGCTGTTAAACCTCTCACATAATATGCAACACCTTTCTGACTCTTTATAAGGATTTCCAATATCTAGCAATGGTAGATAACACTCAAGACTGCATCCTGACCTTCAGCTCTATGACTGACTGGGCCATTTTTTCACTGTCCTTGCGTCCTTGTGAAGCACTAAGCTTTTTCTCAGCCTTTGTTTTTATTCTGATTGCTAACCGGGCAATAACTCAGCTACCTTTTTACTTGGTCATAGAATCAGGGAATTGGACCAAGGCAGAAAGCCAGAAATCCAACCAGAGGGAATGTGAACTACAGTTCAAATCCGGTTTTATTTGTGTTAAACTATTTGTTGACCCTCATGTGCTGGAGTTCTTCATAATCCATTTGGTAAATTCATAAAAATCATCATAAATACTTAAAAGTGTAGAGTTTGTTTTTTGTCACTGGGCCCATCTTACTCAAAGTAAAATGTTGTTTCTCCTTTCTGCCAATGTAAATTTTTTACTCTTTTATGCCAATGTAAAATACTTTTCATCTTGTAAGAATTAAAGTACTGGAAGCTTTAGAATACATTTTAATATTTGATAGATCAAGAACACACTGATGGAAGTCTCAAATAATTTTCTAGTATAGCCTGTAAAGATCTTGCAATCTACTGTCATTTATGGAGACCTACCTTGATCTGCCCTGCGCTGTTGATATGGATTCCACTGCCGTGTTGGAAGTTGCTTCTAAGATTTCTCTGGAAAGACTTCTTTGCCTTACAGTTGTTGGTTTGCCTAGGATATCTTGTTACTCCTTCTGTCAGTATCCGGTGTCCACATCCTAAACACACTCAACATGTCCTCCTAATTCTGGAGAGGACAAGTGGTTGGCTAAGATTTATTGAATTTCTTTTTTCATGATGAATTCTCTCCATTTAACATTCAATATCTTTTATAAGTGCATATATTTTAGAAGATGTCTTGTTTCCTGCCTAGTGTTTCAGCAGATCTCCACTTCTCCCCAGCTGTATGTTAACATTTGTGGGGTCAATAATATAGATTGGTCTTGGCACTTGGCTCTTTCATATGTCCTCACACTGGTCTGTCACATCATGAAACCTTGGCTTGGTTTGTTGTTGACACTGTAAGAAACATCTGAAGAAATGCAGCATAAAATCAGCATGCAATTCTTTTACTGTTAACATCATGTTAAGTGTATTGGATCAAGGTTCTCTCAAACCATTTTAGTAAAACTATGGTAGAGCGGTTATGTATGTATTTATGTATTTTTAAAATTTTCCATTCCTTGTGTCAAGAATCAGTCTTGTTATCTGCTGAGAAATCTTAATTTCACATTTGTTACAGTTGGTTAAAAGATGGTGCCTCTTATTTATTTGCTGTACCCTTTTCATTCTTCTGCCTTCAGTTTCTGGGCTTCACCCTACGAGCCTACCAATCCCTGCTCCACGTGATGGTTACGTAAAAGCTTTTGTTGCTTCTTGTGCTACTTTGTGCTACTTTAAACTTCTGTTAAACATCCGGATCATGTGAAAATTATTCATTTAAAACCAGTGCTTTTTTCACATTGTGTCTTCTCCTACACCTGAGCTTCATACCTTGAAGTATGTACCTTCCAGAACATTAGTTTTGCTCTTAAGATTCAAAACTGACCTGGAAACTATTTCAGTGCCAATTTACCTCTATGTGTACTCATTTCTTTTTCCCTGGAGTATATGGCAGAGAGTGAACGTGCCTCCCCTTACCTTGTAGATACCCAGGACTTTTTCCCCAGGAAAACATGAACCTCTTTCTCCATTAGCCCAGCTGCTTTTTTGCCAGGGCAGTTGAGCATGTACATGCAGTGAGGCTAAGACACCTGCAGCATCCTGGCTGAGCCAGGAACATTACTGCCACATGGAAAAACCCTCAGACATTTGTCATTTGCTGTGTGCAAAACGCCTCTCTCTTCTCTTGTGACACATTGCTCACATCCAGGAACACTGGCCCATTCCTCCTTTTTGGTTATGTGTTGTTATTTTTCGTGGTCTTATTTAACATCTGCTGGCCAATACTTTTAGATAGCAAAAGGCAGGACATGGCCTGGTTGCGTTAGAGTAGCAGGCAATTTTTAAAGGTTTTATGTTTGGGATGGAAAAAAGGCCAAGAGCTTACTACTAACCACATGATCAGAGTAGTTAAATGGACAGGCACATATTTAAAGCTGAGGCAGTAGATGTGGGGCTGTTTGTTCAGTGCTATCCCATCACAGAATTACACAGCTCGCTGTGGTTGCAGTCTGATAATTATTATTGATTCGCTCTCAGGCTGTCAATCTGGGGACAGCGCTAAAGCAGTCCATGATGGACAGAAAGAGGATTGGACAGCCACCATCCAACGAGGAAACTTCATCTTGAAAATGAACTTAGATGAGATGGTGCTAGTGGATAAGGGTAATTGATGATTGTTTCAGAGTGGAAGAAGGGAAAAAGGAGAGATAAAAAATTCTTCTTTGGCATTCATCCTTAGTGTCCTGGAACACTCCAGGGACTGTCTGCAAACTCTATAAATTTAAAGTTCCTATTTTTAATGGTTAGGCAAATATATTGCACTTAATATAAGTAGTGATTAGCTTAGGGTCATCAGGATCCATGGGAAAGACAGAGCAGTACCTGAGGGAAATAACTTTTCTCAACCCAGACGTGTTATCTTGATCTACTTTCGAGTTCCTAAACATAAGCAAATCTTAGCACATTTAGGCTGGTTGAAACGTTTAATAATTGAGATGTAAATATTAGCACTCTGGATCACTACATTAACCACTTGCACCAGCAGTAATGAGACAGTTATAAACTGTATTTTGAAGCACCCATATTTGTTATATTTTTGTTTTAAAATCTGCTCTATTTAAATGCCAGCTCATAAGAGAGTAAACAGACGTAACAGAAGTGCTCGACAGTGTAAGCTGACCAGAATCTCCATTTATGATGTGGTCAGCCTCTATACTTTTGAAAAGCCATACAAAATGCTTGAGATGGAGAAATGGTAACAGAAGAAATAAAAACCTATCTACACACCTTGGTATATCTCTTTAGATGAATTATGCCCAAGCTTTAATTTCAGCACTGATAATGCTTGTTGCAATTCCCTTTGCTCTTTTGCTAACTGAAGTTGACCCATTGTGGTTTCAGTTGGGGCTTTTCCTTCTTGGTCATCTTACATGTGCAGAATAGCTGGGATCTCAAATTTCCTATAAACTCCAGAAACCACAGTGTGTGAATTCAAAAGTGCCAGCTCGAAGCAAGAATTACTGATGTGCCTGCCAGCTGATAGTGGTGCCTCTGAGTCCCTCCTGAAAAATAAACCTCTGGGCAGAGAGGAGCAAATGATGGCCCTTCCCTCTTCAGAAACACCAGATTTACTCCAGTGTGAGTGCTGCAGAGGGAAAACAGGATAAATAGTGTCTTTTGCCACCTGTGCTGTCTTCAGCAGGTAGGGAGGGCTCAAACCTTCTCCTCTCCCTTGACAGGACAGCAAGGTCTCTTGCAGCCCCAGGACTTGGGGTGACCACTGCTGGCTTGGTCATAGGGTTGACTTCTTGTTCACTCTTGTGTTTAAATCATTCCTTCATGTTACCTTTCAAACTAGCATCTGCTGCAGTAATATAAGTATTTATCCTGGTTTGTTTTTTTTTAATTTGACTTTTGGTATATTAAATATCAGCCCCAACAGAAAGAGGTCATGTACTAAGGAAAAATCACTTGGATTTTCATATAAGCCCTCACAGGGCCCTGTTTCAAATGCCTAAGGTATGACACCAGTCTCACAGGATTTGTATAGAGGAAGAGATGGGCTCCTGCAGAGAACAAGTCTGAGCAAATGTCTAATTTATGTGACCTGGGTCAGTTCTGTGCAAAGGTTCTCTCCTTTCTTTTCCCTTTGATGCTGTCCCTACAAAGGCTGAGGCCAAGAGAGGTTTTTCCTCTCTGCGTCCAGGGAGAGTCACATAATGCTGGCTCTGACACATCACCTTGGTTGCTGTTAGATCTTCCACACTTCCCTAGAGTCCCCAAGCCAACCAAGTTTCAGCCTTCAGCAGTGGAGAAGGGCCTGAGCGGGTCCCTACTTTCCAGTTGAAGGTACAGCTAGGTGGAGCTTTAGCAAGAGTATCAGACTGGAGGCAATGGGACACAGCTGGGATGTGCAATCAGAGAGGCTGTCCAAAGTTTGATGCTCTGTTTGCAAGGGTGTTTAGGATGGGTCAGGTGGTACCTGCCAGGAACCAGCCTCTCCCAGGTACAGCTGTGTTAGTGTCTGCATCTGCTTGGATTTAATGGCCGTGATGCCCTGTGTCTATAAAGTCCTCCTGTACTCAGATTTGCTGACTTTCACGGTCATGGCAAGGTCTGTCTAATCTTCCATCCTTTCCCAGAAATTGTGAATTGAATAAGGCTGCGTAAGCTGAAGAATTGTTTCTCTGATAAGATTGTGGTTTTTCACTGTGGATATTAACTTCTATCTTTATTATATATATTAGCTAGATTTCTTGGCTATCCCTCCTTGCAGCAACAATAGCTGCTGGTCCTGGTCCTGATCAAGCTCTGTAAATGCCAGGAGAAAGCAATCAGTTGTCCACAGACTATTTGTGTGCTGCTCAAAAATGACTTCAGTATCACCGTATGTACCTTGACTTCGATATCTTCTCCTACAGCTGGGCTGCCCTGTGACACAGGTTATTGTTTTGCAGTCCCCTGTCCCAGGCAAGCTGCAAACCAAGGAACTGAGCTATCCTCCAAGGATATCAAAGGGAGATTTGTGGCTCAGAGAAACACAATTGCTCCCATCTTTTATCCACTTGGTAGCAGAAAGAGTCTGCGGCTCTATAGATCCTCACTTGTAGGAAATAACAGCCCATCCTGTGAGCTTGTCAGCCTGGCTGTGCCCAAGCCCCTCAAACCCCTCCCAAATGAGAGAACTAAGGGTGTGTGGGGCCACGTGTGCATCACGTGTTGTGAGGAGCCGGTACAGGAGGCTAGGGCAACACATTTTTGGTGCAGGTTGTGCTTTGACTTCAGGGGCCATTTTTTTAAAGTTCCAAGATGTAATTTGGAACCTCGGCAGGAGCTGATTCCACATTCTGGTAAATTCCTCCAAAGGCAGCATTGAGGAGTAGGGGTGAAGGCGTGGCAACGATGCTGATGGCTGCACTCCAGGTGCTGTGCCAGAGCAGAGGAATAATTGACTGCATCGGGCAAGTGATGGGAGATGGCTGTGCTCTGACAGGGAAGCAGGTGCCCCTCTCATCACTGCTGGGAACAGACAGTGGTGGCTACTCACGGAAATGATAAATACAGGAAAGAGACTGATCCATCAGTTCCTTTGAAGAACACCAATGATTAATGGGCATTAGCACCAGAATTTTCTCCTCGCACAAAGAGTGCCTGCATGCTCTTAGCTGCGAGGGGCACAGTGTTACAAACTGGTGTGTGGGGTGGATTTTCTGGAAGCCAGAGGTCTGCAGTTGCTGGGAAGAATGCTGCAGCTGACAATATTGAATTTCTCTAGATCCCTGAGCAGACCTGCAGGTATAATAATTGATCACAGAACATCGTAGGCTGCTCTGAGATGTGCAGAGATGAGGCAGAAAAATGTGCCATTCCTCAGCTGCCTCATTCTGCCTCTGTCTCCATCAGGCTTTTTGTGTCGCATCTGCTGCCCTGGGTTTTCGAGCACCTCCCACCCCTCTGACCAGTGAGTGGCAGCTATTGCCAGGTGACAACCATCGCCAGAGGCTCACCTTTATATATCTGTGTGCACATGCATTTTGGTAGTACTGTGGTGTTTCAGATGAGTCCTCTGAGTCTGTCACACCACTGTTTTTTCTCTTACAGTACCAACGTCATACTCTGGGCAGGCATTAGGAAGCAGGAATTTTTTAACAATCAGGAAGCTTTTTGCCTAAGACTCGGTGCCCTAAAAGTAATGTTCTGCACTGGATAGTTTAGTAAGTTTCAACAGGTCTCTAAGCAGCATTGCTGTTCTCCTTATAACAGAGTAATAATCCAAAATAAGACTCTCATGCCTAAAAGTACTGCGATATTTATTCTCTACATTCCACAACTGTGAGCTGGCTCTCCCCCAGAAGCCCCATCTCTGGATTTCTGACCTGAGTCGGGGTGGGGGTGGGCAGCAGCCCCGCGAAAGGAGAGCACGATAATCCTGTAAATGGCTGGGACACACTTGTACATCATTTGAATGAGACTGTGTCAGTCAGCAGGTAAGCAGTTTTGTAATAGAAAAGAAGCTGGTTTGCAGGAGCTGCCCTGCAGTCCCACCACTTGGAGCAGGTGTTACGATAAGATAATGGTCGCTTGTAGTAACCCTTGTGAATCACAATCCTTGAGGAAAAAGTAGGGACAAGCCCTTCAAATTGGGTTTCAAAAGCATATAAAGAGTTGACCTTACAGAGGTAGTTCAAGGAATAACCTAATCTTTCTGTCCCATATCCCCCCATGTACAAAAGCTTGCCTGAAATTGAAAGTGTGGGGGGGGGAAGCTTGTAAAGGCAATGTTGATACCAAATAAAGAGACCGGTGTCCTCACAAAATCATTTACAGCCTCTCTCTGCAATCTGCAGAGGATTACAGGTTTGCAGCATGTTTATGTCTGCCTGAGACCAAGGAGGTTTTGCTGCAAAATGGTTATCAGTGTAGAATCAAAGCATAAACAACAGCACCGAAGGAGAAAGCCTAACGATTCGAATGAATTGAGTGGAAGAAATGATGTGTCTTAAAGACAGTGTTGCTTGAAGAAAATTTATTTTCTGCTGTGGGTTTTTTCTATTATTAAGCTATAGCAAACCCCTGTACACTCACAGACTCGCCTTCTGCAAAACTAACATAATTTTAACAATTAAAGATTGAAGTGTGGACTTCTGAGATGATCCCTTATGACCTACACTTTATTAGATTTATGTTACCTTTTGATATGTTCTATTTGCTGGAAGCCCCGGCATCCTATCATTATGATTCAAACGCGCTTTGCTCTCTGCTCACTAATAATTGATGCTCCCTTTGCACAAAGCATAGTTTTCAGCTGATAAGCAGCAGGGTAATTGGCACCTTCACAGGATATTAGGCAGAAAAAAAGCATCACACTTAGCAGACAGGAAGCAAACAGGAGAAGGTAACTAAATAATTGTGGTAGTGTATGCAGGGCTAAAGGCTTCTTCACAAGTTCTACGTGTTTGCATTCTCTGTAGTAAATATTAAGATTTGTGTTTATCAGCAGAGGGGGTGGGGGTGTGGAAGGGAACCTTTGTGACGGGAATGCTTGTAAAGGAGGTGCACTGCTAGCAGTATGTAGATAGAATATGGTTTATTCACTTAAAGCCACTGTGTAGTTTTAAATGCATCTACATGAGGCACCTCTGTGGTCCCCTGTTAGCTTGTGGGTGTGACATAAATTAACAGCACTGTCATACTGCATAGGTGGCAATGAATAATACTGACTTCAACGGATTCCTGTGCAGATGTGTGTTACACATTGTGCCTACGGACTTGCAGTCTTAAAAAGAATTACATGTATTTGAGGCAGCCAAGAGATGCTTTCAAGTCTAAAATCTTAGTCTACCCCGGGCAGATAAAAGCTGTTTGGCTGCAGTCACTGGCAGTGTCGCTGTGTCTGTCGAAATATTTTAGTTTGTTTGACTTTGTAATGCTCTTCTGGTGTGAGTTTTGTGATGTCCAGCAGCTAATAGCTGCACATTTATTTTGAAATTATTCTTTTGGGTTCAGCCATGTACCTGTTAGGACTAAAACCGTCAAACAAATGAATCCTATCAAATGTGCAATCTCATCAAATTTAGCTTTTTAAGCTTTTAATGGTATTTTTAACAAGTGTGGTACCTCTCACCGGTAATTGCTTTTCCTTTATTTTCTTTGTATATATTATGGACTTCATAGTAAACGTATTGGTGCATCTTCAATCTTGTGAGTCACTTGGATACTACACTGAGTGCACTGGAAGTGTGTATAAATAGAAAGGTTAAAAATCAGCATAACTCATGGGATGCACTATTTTTAGCAAAAACATTTCTTTTTACTAAGACACACTTTCATTAGCTGCTGCTCACAACTTCCTTATGTTCTGTGTAAGTGTACGAGGGGAGGAGAATATTATATTTACAAAATAATTCGGTGATGAACTAGTTTTTATTTTCTGGACATAGGCCAATTCTTAATGTTTAATAGTTATTAAA
This sequence comes from Mohoua ochrocephala, assembly GCA_013398855.1. Taxonomy (NCBI): domain Eukaryota; kingdom Metazoa; phylum Chordata; class Aves; order Passeriformes; family Acanthizidae; genus Mohoua; species Mohoua ochrocephala. The sequence continues at coordinate 152,951 of VZTA01029663.1, forward strand.
ATATCATTCTGAATGTGTACGGAGCATCAATATATATGTATGAGGTTTAATTATTACTACCGGGTTACAAAGGCTGTGGCGATGTATTTTATTAGATAAGAATAAAGAGTGTCAGTGGAAATCAGACCTATCACATTATCCAACAGCTTGTGCCCAAGACAAGCACTTGTGTCTGTCCTGATGATGGTGTTGCAGTATTTGTTTTCCAATTACATCTTGAGTGAACTCAATAGAGCACAAGGCATGATGGGAGAAATCGCCTCTCCCTGCAATTACTCTTTGTGATCTGCCCAGAAATAGGTGAAGAAACATTGTGACTTCCCCTCCTTACCTGATTTCTGAGCGCATTCCTTAGTCCTGGTGCTGAAAGATGAACCTGGGGCCGAAGGAGCCACCTGGCAGAGCTCTCGGGTTCGCTCCCATTTCTCACTTGCGTGCACAACAATTACACCACAGAAGAGGATTGATTTCTCCAACCAATTATGCTTAAACATGCTAAGCTTGTTATCGAGCCCGTTGTAGTTATGTAGAACACTGTGCTGGTGTGGTACAGCGCTTCCCACCAATGCTAATTATGAAATGAGTTCTTGCTGTCTTCGCAACGCACAGATGGTGACAGTCTAGGTCTGAGTAACACGCGTAGGGAGGCAGCGTCATAACTCTTCACGAAGCATGAATTTGGGTAATTATGGCTGTGTGTCACTCACTGGAGCACTTGTCAAACAGAATTACTATTGTAAAAGCTCACAAATTTGTTATAGTAATAAGTTTCCTATTTAACATCTCCAGAAATAACAACCTGTTTGAACAAATATTCAGTTTTTCTCTTTTGGGCAGAAATATAAATACTAGTTTTGTTGGACAATATCCTCAGCTGCTTCTTTAATATTATGGCAATTAAGATTTTTCTCAGAATTGTAGAATATCTAGTATTTTAGACCTTTCTATTCCAGTTTTTGAGTTTTATTTGACTGTTTTCTTGTGCTCAGCATTGTTGGCCTGTTACAGCACGCATACATGGACCCTTTGTGTCTGTGTTTCTCTTATATGTGCAGAAGGGCCTTCGGTTCAGAGCAGATTCCATTGTTCCCGAGGTACTTCACTTCATTGGTGTCACCCCTGTGGTACTCAGCAACCCAGCTGCTGAATAACAATATTTCTGCAGCTCTGGTTTCACAGACTCCACCGGTGTCAGCCCATGGAAAGTCTTCTGCTGCAGCTCATCAGGCCACCACATGGGCATCTGGAGCTGAGCTGCTCTTGGAACTTCCCCCGTGGTTCCCTGTGCTCCTCCAGAGCCTGCTGTTAACCCCGCAGATTTAACTCTGTGTTAAGAGACTCTTCTAATAAAGGAAATATTACTTTTCCTCACACAGGACATTAACCCTGCATTGCTCATACAAATAAAACCATAAATTTAGCTGCAATTTGAGTTATAGCAAGAAACCTACCCTAGTCTAAGGAACAAAACTCTTGCTGAAATGCACTCCCAGCACCTGCCTTGGGCAGCTGAGTTACAGCCCCCTGTGATGCCCAGCCTTGCAGCTCTCCCCGCTGCTGTGGGCACAGCAGGCGCTGCTTGCTGAGGGGTACCAAGGGCTGTGGAGGGTCCCTGTGCTTTGCCATTCTGTTCCTGCTGTGGCAGCTGCTGTAGGCAATCGTTTGCAGAACCCCTCTGTTGCGAGCAGGAATGGGAGTCAAGGTACACATTGTGGCTCTGCTTCACAGTCAGCCCTCTAATCCAGTCAGTGACAGTGTACTTAATAATATCATTACAGACATTCATTTATAAGTCGCACTTTTTGTCCTCCCCTGCATCCTGAGTGTAAATTAGGATGATACTTTCTATGCCAGGATGACAATTTGGAATTCTTGATATGATGTGCAATAATGGAACAAGGGGAGGCAAAGCCTGCCCGTCTAGATCATTTAATAGGATACTTCCAGTTCTTCTAAAATCATTGTTAGGCTCAGTTAATACATTAAGTGGTTTGAGATTTTTAGGTGAGTACGTTGCTAAGTAGTTTGTTATTTACCTCCTATTACCATTTGTATAGGGAGGAGAGCTGGTCTGGTGGCTAATGCAAGAAACTGTAGATCCAGAAGATGCGGCTCCATGTCACAACTGTGCCAAAGTTTTGATTTGTGTTGTTTTGCTTTGTTTTGGGTTAGGGGGTTTTTGTGACAAATCATTTAATCTCAGTGTTTCAGTTCTCCAGCTATAAAATGGGAATAATAATGGTGCCTTGTTCCCAGGTTTTGCTTGTCTTATTATTGATGACTGCATTCTCTTTGGGGGTTAGACTTTCCCTTGCTTAAAGGCTTAACACAAAGAGATCCTAATCTCAGCTACTTTAATACAAATAACAGCTACAAAAAATAGTGCTATTACTACCTGGGCATCAGCACGACTTGTGACATCAGTATCATGCTGACAAGCTCCTTACCTCTCAGGATTTGCTTTGCCCATCTCTGCTCCTAATCCTAATGCATTCAGTTCCACTGGTGTGGAAAAACATCTTCATGGTTAATACTCCTCCCTCATGAAAGGAGAATTACTCTGGTTTTCTGCCTATCTCTGCTTGCCAGGAGGAGCTGCTGGCAGAGCATTCTGCATACGCCATTGCTTCGTTGTTACACTCCAAGAAACCTTTAGTTAGTCCTGGCATTTATTTCTCCAATGTGTGTCCACTTTTGGAGGCTTGGCTCTTTTGAGAAGTGCAGCCACCTCTTGTCGCTTCTAAGCGTGTTCTGCGGCACCTTTCATTAAAGTGGCACAGTACTTCAGCTCCTCCTCCTCTCCTTTCCCTAATCATCTTCACTAGGTTTATACAGACCTTTCCTCTAACAGCAGCACGAAAATAGCAAAAATACCAGCATTGAGCTCATCTCTTTTATTCAGGGCAGAGTTTCCTGAAGCTCTCAATTGAGAAGATTTCAAGACCTTTCTTAGAGGTTCTTGAGGACCATATGCCCTGTAATCAGCCCCACAAATGCTGCTGCCATCTTCAGGTGCCTGGGCACCAGAGTGAAGCCAGGTTTCTGAATGGGTCCCACGGCTGCAATCCTGCTCTCTTTTCTGGACTAGTGACCTGCAGGATTTCAGAATGATCTGTTTGGTCTGCATCATCCTCTGTAGGCAATGCGTAGCCTGCCTTGGTACAGTAACCCAGCCTGGCAATGATGCCTAGGAGCAGGACAGTTCTCTGCTATGGTCTAACCCAGCCTGGCACTGATGCCTAGGAGCAGGACAGTTCTCTGCCACAGTCCTCATGAGCAAGAGAAGGAAACGAGCATTACTCAGGAGTGGATTTGGCTAGCAAGGCTGATACACTAAATGGCAGTGAAGTCCACCTACCAGAACATGTATTGTAGCCTTAAAAGATCTAAAATGATAGAAATGAAAGCTGCCATTGAAGAAAATTTAACACCAGGTTAAATGCTTTTATGATGAGTAGAAGTATCATAAATTAAAGTATTTCACAGTGTTTATTACAGTTTCAGCCAAAGGAAATAATAAATGCAATGACTGGCTGGTTAAAAAAAATATCCTATTATTGGGTAAATTATTAGTGGGCAGTGACCCTAATTAACAGGGTAATAAACTTGAAGATTTGCTTATGATGCAGCTGTTGAGACACCATATGGTCCAGGTAGAGGTTTTCCCTGAAAATGAGGAGCCCAAGGTTCCCAGAAGAAACAAACCAAACAAAAATTGGTTGACGAGGGTCCCTGGGTTACTGGAACTGACACTGCATTGTAGGTTGCAGACCATAATTGTCTTGTAAATTTATGGCTTGAGTAATAAGAAGAGGCTGCAACATAGTTCTTGTGTAATGCACCGAGCAAATGTGGAGGCCCAGATAACAAAGTTCACGTCCAAGCTCTTCTGGAAATAAGACTGACTTCTGTTTTCCTTATTGCACTTTGCAAGTAAGCAAATGAATAAACATGAACTGTTAATTGTTGCCTTGATAAAATACATAATACAAGGCATTTTTTGAAGGGAAGCGAAAGAAACAACTGTAATAACAAATTTCAGTGGATCTGAAGTTCTTTGCAATCAGTCTCCCCTTTTGGGAATGTCTCCCTTGCAATTTCCCTTTTTTCTGTCATTTATTTGCCTTGGTCTTTCTTTTTAGTTCCTAATCTCTAGGTGATCATTGCATGGCTTGTACAGTGCCTAGAACAACTGGACCCTATCCCAATTACTGCCTCATAAGGGTTTTTTTCAGAAACTCATCCTGAAAAACCCAGAGAAATCTCAAGTTGCTCTGTTTCTTTGATAAACTATAAACATATTTTCTGGGAATTTTTAAGAGCCCAGAAGCATTCTCTGCATTTGTTGATGCATTTTATCTTTAGAAATAATGGCAAACTTTAAAATTAATTATTTGTGCAGGTTTATAGATTCAAGTTAGGGATGATTAATTTAATCGTGCTTAGATGTCCAGCTATCTGATTTGCATGTTTAATCTGGTCATCAGATGTCTGAGGGCTATAAAGTGCTCCTGTACTTACTCTGGGTGCAGAACTGATGGATAAAATTAAGGTCATTTTCCAGCATCAGGCCTAATTATGTGCAGGGTGGCCTTCAGGCAGCAAAATTAATCTTGTACATTTAGTGGGGCAAAAGGAGGAGCTCCACACCAGAGGGCCATCTCACTGCTGAGATGATTTGTTTCACCACAAAACAATGTACAAAGAGGAAATTCCCTGGTTCACTCTTCCTTCTCAGCTGCTCAGGGAAAAAATAGTTATTGGACAAATCTGCTGTATGGATAGCTATATGCTCTGAATTTCTCTGGCCATTTTGTTTCTTGGAATTCTTCTTGTTTGAAAATGATAGGGAAAAATAAAGAATTTTTGATTTGAGTTTTGCCTGTAGTTAGGGATGGAGTGGTCCCCACTGTCTCTGGGGGCTGAATCAAATTCCACTGAAGCTTTTGGATGTTTCCTAACTGCTTGTGAGTTGTTTTGGAATAAGCTATCCATGGCCTAAAATGAAAGCACAGAATTTCTGAGGCAAAAGTTATATTTGATAGAAATTCACAATTTGACTGTAGTTCAGAAATTTATTGATAAATGGAGAGGTTTTTAAGGCAAACTCTTTGGAATATGGGTGATGCCTTATATGTAAGTAGTTTCACAGCATTTTTCCTCACAAACATAACTGATCAAAAAAAGTCAAAGGCAAACCAATATTTTTATTGCAGCCATTCCTTGGCAAAAATCCCTGCTTCCCATAATGCCAGCTGACATTGCTTGCCCTGTGAAATTTTTGCTGCTACTGTGACTATTCAAAGAAATTGCCATAAAACACACATTACTGATGTTCAGCAGTAACCCGTAGTATCTGGGGCTGTGATCAAACACAAAGCTGTGTCTAACACATTTCACTGGTTTTGGGACCTTGCATGAGGTGCACCTGCTGCATCCCCCATTAACAGCACTGGCATGACTGGAATCTCCTGCTGTATTTCCTACCCCTGGTAACTGAGGCTCCACTTCCTGCTGAAATTTAGAGGCAACAGAGCATCATCATCTTCGTCGTCCGCGTGCGTACGTGTATATAAGTATAATAATGTTTGCAAAGCTTTCATGCACTTCCTCCCTCTGCTGCCTCCTTCCCCAGTGATTCAGTCACTTCATATTGTAATACTTTGTTGACTATTGATTTTTGGTTAAGGTTGGAGCCCAGTACAACTGTATGAGCATTCGTTGGCTTTAATTTGATGTTATGCTGCTGCCTTCCATTCCATATTGACAGGCATCCTCTTATTTTCAGATTGGTGTCCATTCACTGATGAACGCGCACTAGGGGGATCATGACCTTTTCTCTTATCTGGACAGCTCTTGGCTTCATGAACATTTTTTGCTGCAGGGTGTTATTAACAACAGGGTGATAGAACAAAGAAATGAAGCAATGGGAAGCACATCAATGTATGAAATTTGCTTTATTAGGATTCCCCCGAGGCCAGAGCAGTCCCTAATTACAGAGGTGTTACATCCCTTCTTGGGATAACAAACTATATTTTTAGCAGTAATGAGACCATGATTTTGAAATCACTGTGTGGTCATCCTCCCACTGTACAGATGCTTGTTCGTGCACATTTTCCCAGATACCGATTTTGAGAGAAACATACAACAAAAGGAAAGCTAAAATCTGTGAAATTACCTACCTCCAATTGAATAAAGCATCATGCATTTCAATGTGTGTATTTTGAATTTTGAGCTTTCCTGCCATTCTATTTCACTCTTCAGTAATGCAGTGTAATTTGTAAAATAACCCAGTTTGTTAATATGCTTATGCAGAGTCAAGGCCACAGTGCATTGGTGACGTGAGTGAGTCTCTTGTAGCATCAGGATGCTCTGGTTTTTTCGTCACAGAAATCTCATCTGAGCATGCTTGAGAGGTGAGCTGGCATACTGAATTTCCAGGAATAGGTCTTGGTTGACAATTCCCAGATTCTTCATTCCATCTTGATGTGATTCCAGAATATTCTGTTTTAATCTTTTGGTCCTCCTGCTCCCAGGCTTCTGAGACAGACCAAAGATAAAATGAAAAGCAACAAAAATATGTTTATTCTGCGTACACATGCTTATTATAACCCATACAGCTTGTAAAAATAGTGTGAGCCCTGCAGAGCTCCTCTTGGCCTGCACAAGCTGCACGTGCTCCCAGGCAGGGGAGACTAAGGGGCACCACTGCCAAAGGTGGAATCTGCTGATTCCCCAAGAAGTAGCCCCTATGCTGCTGCCACAGCTTCTGACCTCTCACGTCAAGTGTACCTTAATGGGCAGTGTACAGGATGGGCAGCTTGGCCCATCTCAGGACTTCTAGTTTACAGATCTGGGGAAAAAAAAAAAAAAAAAAA